>CAEGAF010151543.1:0-35459 GCA_903067075.1 Micropoecilia bifurca
GCCTCCCTTCTGAAGCTGCTGCCCCCGCGACCCGACTCCGGATAAGCGGAAGAAAATGGATGGATGGATGGATGGATGTGCAGACATAGTTTGGATGGACATACTTTATTAAACAGCAAAAAAATTTTTTGTTTTGACGTAAATTACAGAGGATTGTAGAAAGAACAGAAGTTATTTTGTTATTAATTGTATAAATTCAAGATTTACCTTAACAAATGAGCCCTTTTTAACCTTGTAGTCCAAAGAAAAACCCTGTCTTCGTTTAAATCCCAGAGTTAAACAATAATGTAGACATGGATTATTATACCTTACACTAGCCTTTGCTTAAGCATTTCTCCATACAGAGAAGAGAAAGGAAAGTTTCTTGCATAAAAATTCATATTTTCAACATAACTGTAAAGTTTAGACTACATACCTTTGCCTGACAGTAGAGCCTGCAGCCCGGGGAGCCACTGTTTTACTGGGGGATCGGCTAGATGCCCCAACGTTAGTTGCACTTGCGGCTGGTCCAGGCTGCAACAAAAGATAAATAGGATTAAGGTGAAATAAATTTGCTTTCCAGCCATTTCTTTGGTCAATAACTGTTTCAGAATCTCAAAGCCATACCTTTTAGACAATATTAGAGGGTTTAAAACGTGTATAATGATTTTTTAAAATTATATTCTAACACAAGAGTGCATAAAAGTAAAAAAAAAAGTGCAATATTACAGACCAGTCACGTACCAACAAATAAGGTTAACCAAAGTAATGACCACAAAAACATTAATTTGGTCCCAAATATAATGTTACAGAAGAGGTTTACATTTGTACTGAATGAGTAAATATTGGTTTATTTATACTTTCATAATGTTGGAAACTAAAGGCTAGATTACAAATTAAGTCATTGTGGAAATCCAGTATTTGTGAGAAAGTATAGTTTTAGGAATATAGCATAAACTGTCTAATCCCCATACTAAATGAAAGAAAAACAAAATCTATCCACCTGTACACATGCCTATTGAGGCAAACCAGACATATTCAACTATAATAAATAATAATAAAATTTTAAATACATGCCTTCACTAGAACAGGTTCGTTTTAAGCAAAAGCCGTAGCACTGTGATTACAATTTAACAAGCAATTGTAGTCTTGTGATTGGTTAAATATATAATTAATGTTAATACATAATTATTATACAAGGAAATCGTATAAAAATTGTATGAATCTCTAAAGAACAGCCACGTCCACAGCTAACCTGCTAACTACAAAACGACCACTGGCACTAAATGAATGTAACTAGGCTAGCTAGTTAAAATACAAATTTTTAGATGGAAATAAAAAAACTACCATTTTGTTTTATATTTCTTGATGCAGGTCTAAAGCGGGAGCCTCCTTTGAATCGGATATCCACGTCAGGAAAAACACAGATTGTGAGCAAATTGGTCAAAACTTCTGAAGAGATCTTGCAAAGCTGACGTACGTCTAAAAAGGGACACGAAAGCTAAATTCAGGACCAGTAAGGGCGACCGAGTAGAAGCCTGACTGACTGAATTGATCCAACACAAAATTAAAAGAAAAAAAATAACTTACACAGCTTTATGTTTTTTATATTTAATGGAAAATAAATAACTAAAACTTGTTCTTAATTTAGAACAATATATACATAATAAACTACCAATTGTTGAAAGGCAATTAACTGTTTCTCCTTGATTATGAGAGAGACGTGTCTCACAAGGGTCCACTGTAGGAAACTGTAGCCATTGCGGTTCAAACGGGGAACTGAAATGAATTTAAAGCAACAGTGAATCGGAACCAAAATGGCGGCTCACTGTCAGTTCTTCATCATAGTGGTGGCTGATCAGGCGAGCTTAATCGATGGTTTCTAAAACTGAGCAAGGTAGTGGAGAAATTGAAAGGTAAACATTTACGTATTTCACGTTTTGTTGGAAGTTGCTTGGACTTTTGGTTGCATCAGCTCTCGTCAGGTTATGTGAATTTAGCAAAACGGTTTCGAGCCAGTGTCAATAATAGCACATATGTAAAAACGCCAAACTTTGGCTGAAGCAACCCTTCCATCCGTCAGTGTGCATTTTTACTTTAACCTATAATTAAAGACAAGCTAACTGCACAAGTGTATATGACGTGTTTAAATGTGTGAGCTCAGCGTCTTGTTTTAAGTTAGTATTTTATTTTAAATGGCTCGTTTGTATATTTCAAACGATTATTTCAGTTCTCATTACACAAAGATTGACATTTTCTCATTTCTTTTTATGTGATAGGATTTTGTTTATTTGGCAGAAAACATAAACTTTAACTTTGTAAAACAGTGTTTTAACAAAATGCACATGTGTAATTATTATATGTAATTATTCTGTGCAGAATGGCTCGGGTGGTGTTTCTCCATCCGGATCTTGGTATTGGAGGTGCAGAGCGACTGGTGGTTGATGCTGCTGTTGCCCTAAAGTCTCAAGGATGCAGCGTTCAGATTTGGACCGCCCATTATGATCCAAAGCACTGCTTCTCGGAGACCCTAGACCCTGATCTTCCTGTGGTATGTTAAAACTTATCTTGGTGTGTTTTTAAAAAATAAATAAAAGAAACGGTACTGCTTAGGCTTACATGCACTCGTCATCTGCACGAAAATCTTAGATATTTTTTTGAACTTTTAGTGATTAATTTAAGCTATTCTTTTTCCAGAGTTTGGTGATGATGCAACATAAAACACCAATTCACTTTAAAAATGCATTGGTGCAAAAGTTTTAATTTAATTTTAATATAGATTTTTTCCAACTAGCTGAAAATAACACATTAGGGTAAAAAGCTATTGATTCTCATTATAGTTTGACTTTAAAATGTGCTTGCAAGTTAAACTTCAGTGACACTCTTTGAATCCATCAACATTTGGAATCATTTTGTCTGCTTATTTTGCCTTTTTCTCATAATAATTGGTAGGTTTCATTTAATGCACTTGGTTAATTTGGCTTTTCAGCATCAGGTATCACTTTTTTCAGTGGTGTTAGATCAGAGCCATTCCATAAGTGTAATATTCGCTTGCTTTATCTCCTCCAAAACATGTTTGGATGTGTGTTTGTGATCAATGTCTTGTTTTAGAAGCTGATTGTGGCCATGTTTTAGCTCCATTCCTGTTTTCATAAACTCTCAACAGATTTTGTCCTTCCTGATTATACATCCACACGTTTAAAAAACAAATATTCAAGACTTTCAAAGGCCCAAATTTCTTTCTTAAACGTAATTGTATTAAAGGTGTGTGCTGGCGACTGGTTACCCACCAGCGTATTTGGCTACCTGCACGCTCTGTGTGCGTACCTCCGGATGATTTATGTGGCTTTCTACCTGGTCTTCCTGAGCGGTGTGGAGTATGACGTCATCTTTTGTGATCAGGTGAGTTTATTTAAGCCGCCAGTGTCAGATCACTGAAACTCAGAGGTTTCAGCAGTGACGTCTTCTGTTTTGCATCAAATCCTATAGCTTAACACAAGTGTACATTTATTAACTTTTTTCTGTAGGTGTCTGTGTGTATACCGGTGCTGCGGTTGTCCCGACACAGGAAGAAAGTTCTGTTCTACTGTCACTTTCCGGACCAGCTGCTGAGCCAGAGGAAGTCAGCCCTGAAGAAGCTCTACAGAGCTCCTATTGACTGGTGGGAAGAACGCACAACTGGCATGGCTGACATGGTAATTAAGATTAAAAACATTGCTTCCTTCCGCATGACTCCGATTTAAACCTCTGACAAACCTTAGGATGCACTCCTGGTTAAAACACATTTAGTCTTTTTCATCTAATTGTAGCATAAAATATTATCAAGTATAGCCAAGCACAATCCAAAAACTAAACTCAGTCCTAGAAGGTTTCAGCCATAGTTTGTTCAGGTGACTTACTAACCGCTAAGTTGAGTCCTAACATCTTATCTCACCAGCAATCATTTGTGGGAACCCCTTAAAGCTGAGAGACTGCAAACAGAGACCCCAGGATGTCTTTTAGGAGTGATGAAGTCAATGGAGTGGTCATTTATTAGAAAGTTACTACGCTGGGTTTTATTTTCAGGTATCACAGTGAAAGGGGGGTGAAGATTAATGCACATGTGAAAGCCTTCAAACTTTCATTTGTAAAGACAAAAATGTATTTGAATGTATTTTTTTTTTGTTGAAATTCAAATAAAGCCATAAGGTTTGCTGATTATTTTAGTACATTTTGAGATGTTATTCATGGTAAAACTCAAAAACCATTCAGGCCATTTAGAATAATGACAATCCTTAAGCTTCTGATAAAGTCAAAGGAAACTCTTAGACATGCGATATAAATAATATTTTCCTCTAATTTGTATTTTCAGATTCTAGTGAACAGCCAGTTCACTGCAGGCGTCTTCAGGGAGACCTTCTGCAGTCTAAACCGCGTCCAACCCGACGTCCTCTACCCGTCCCTAAACACTAATGCGTTTGATCAGATGTCGACGGAAGCACAGGGCCTGCAGGGTCTGCTTCCCGAGGGAGTGACCCACCTGTTTCTGTCTCTGAACCGATACGAGAGAAAGAAGAACCTGGGCCTCGCTCTGGAGGCTCTGGCGGTCCTGAGATGCAGCCTCACGCCCGCTCAGAGAGCAGGTGTTCACCTGGTGGTCGCCGGGGGCTACGATGACCGCGTTACCGAGAACGTCCAGCACTACAACGAGCTGACTGAACTTGCCGAGCAGCTCCACTTGCGGGACTGCGTCACCTTCATGCGCTCTCCCTCCGACTCTGTGAAGGTGGTGCTGCTGCAGACCGCCACCGCAGTGCTGTACACCCCCAGCAGAGAACACTTTGGGATCGTCCCTGTAGAGGCCATGTACTGCAGCTGTCCTGTTATCGCCGTGAACTCCGGGGGGCCCCTGGAGAGCATAGCTGACGAGGAGACGGGCTTCCTGTGCAAGCCAACGGCCGAGGCCTTCTCTAAGGCCATGGAGAGGCTTATCAGGGACGCACGCCTCCGCAGGGACATGGGACAAGCTGGGAGGAGGAGGGTGGAGGAGAGGTTCTCTCTCCAGGCCTTCTCAAACCAGCTCTACGGGTATATCGTCCAGCTGAGCAAGTGATGGGGAAGGGAGGACCAAAACTGGAAATGTGGAGCTGAACAAATGAACAACATCTCAAAAACACAAAAAAAATCTTACTGTTTTCGGTGTAGAGTCATCAAGAAATGGAAGTCAATAATTCATTAATATTGATAACAATTACTAGTGATGGGGAAAAAGTATTCTGGCAGATTATTATGGGAAAATGTCTTTCTCCTCTGGCAGATTATTTCACTTATAACTAGTACTTTTATGTCAATTTTAAGCAGTTATCGACTTAAAACAAGCTCTTATCAGGTGCTGAAAAGTTAATTATGAGTCAGTTTTGTCTTGTTTCAATCGTACTAAAATATTTGTACTAGAAACTAGACCAAAAACATTAAGGTTTTGTGTGTTTTTGTCATGTGAATGTTACTGCGCTTAACTTTTGCTTTGTTTTAATTTCCAGGATCCTTAAGTGATGTTTTTTTTGTTTTTTTACGCATAAAATTATGTTGAGCAAGATTTCTTTAAACCTCCAGTGGTTTTTCTTAGAATATTAATTTAAAGCTTTTCCACTCATTTGAGTCCATTTCTTGAACGCAGCATATGTGTTGTGCTCGTGACTGGACAGAAAATGAGCATTAAAATGAACCAAAGTCCAAAAAACAACAATGAAAGACCTCCAGAAAGGATGACAAACTATTAGTCAGTACCAGTTTGAAGGATTACAGGAATGTCTGCCTCACTGAAAACAATATAAAGAGCGGTTGGAAACTTTTGCACAGGTCTGTATGTGAACTGAGCTGGGTGTGTATTATTAGTACTTCAAGGACAATTAATCAGCCTTCCCCATGAGAGGTTGCTGCGAGGCGCCAAAGCGATGGAATCCGTGTACCAATTAAGAAATGAGAAATTAGTTTACCTGTCCTGCTGCCGGAAAAAAATACCACCTTCGTAGGTGTCTGTGTGTCTGGAACTGTGGAAAAAGTGCCGCAGCGTGGCAACCGAGAGCCTGGGAAATGAGTCTCCAACGAGGATTGATTGTTGCGTGAAATGCTTTGCACTGTTTGTGTGTATTATTATCATTTTTTTCCTCCCCCTTCTACGCACATTTTGTTTTTGTGTCGTTTTGAAGAGGAGCAGCGCAGTCATCACCGCATACCATCGGGCAGCGCACAATCTCAGATCGATAGGTGGATGCTTTTCTGCTGTCCGTCCACAGCTTTGTTCCCCTTCCTGTATTCAGAGGACGCTGGTCTGTTCGTGACTCCTGCTGCTGTAAAAAGGGGCTATTAGCAGATGATGGAGAGTTGGGCTTTATTAGATGGGCAGTGAGCCTGTGTCTGGGTCATTATCAATGAGGAGAATAGCAGAAGGTCATTGTGTCTCTGCGATGGCCTCCTCTGGCTTCTTACTGTATAGAAATGCTCCTATTGGCATTCTTGAGGTCTTAATAAACAAGAAGACACATAGTTTCCCCATCTCCAGAGTCCCACTTCTGCTGGTGCATTTGTTGGCCTTTAATAGACTTCTGTAAGGATTTGGTGGGGGAGTAAGCAGACACAGATACTTTTTTAATGCTGTAAATAAAACATTCCAAAATTTAGAAAAAAGCCAGCAAGGAAGTTTCATTTTGCTCTTCTTTAATCACTGAGGCACAAAACACAGAAGATCTTAACTTTGTGCTTCCATTCGCTGTTGCATTATCATTTGGAGAGTCTGAGTTGTGTCTGAATGAGCTTCGTTCTTATTTTTGAAAGGGATCTGTTGGAGGAACACAGTGAAATTAACATGTTTTTAGTGTTTCTTTTTCTTTGCTAAAACAAATGTGTTATTTTCCTGTGATTTTTACACAGTTCTCAAATAAAACTAAAAAGCAGTCAAAAAAGTGGCATTTCTTAGTCAGCAGTTGCATAAGATTGAAAACATATTTTCTTATTAACTGTATGGAGAATCAAAAGTGCCACAATTTATGTGTTTCATTAGTTTTGCTAAAAAAGACCAATATAAAATTCAAAAGAAATTAAATGTCATTGTTACACCTTTAATTAAATCCTTAATAATTTTGCAGCATATCATGATTTCCTTATTTTAATCCTGCATTACATGCAATGAGGGGTTCCCCACAATAATGTAGATGATTGGCATGAAGTGGACTTCCTATGCATATTAACCAATCAGATTACAGCATTCATCATTGGTTTATGGTTCACAGTGACAAATTAACCATGATTTGACTTCAATAAGCTTAACAAATATTGCATGCAATTATTCAGTCAAGTAATTAATTGTAATAATGATATAGTTGGGCTTTAGTCTATGGAATACATTTACTTCTAGTTTTATTTAAATTTAATTATAATATTTAATTTTGGCATATTTGACCTGTCATTTGTTGGAGACTTGATGTATTTTTGACTTTTTTTCCTTTTTTGTTTTAACCAACTGTTAGAATCACATTAAGTATTTTACCAACCTGGTTGCTCACAACCCATATCAGACAAATGTGGCAAAATACTCACTGTTGAAGATGACCAGATCAAACTTGAACTCTTTATGCAGGAAAGTCTCGCAGCGACGCCAGACGGTCTCCGGTGGAGATGTGTTTGTGGTCCCTGCAGGGTCTCGGATCTCTGGATCTCTCCTGATTCTAGTTTTTTTCAGGACCTGACTGCCTTTAGATTTCGGAGCCATCAGCTGAAGGCAGTTACGGGAGGCCTGCTGCGTCACGTTTTCATCTGACAAGTATTTTTCACTAAAGAAAATTTACCATATGACGAGAGGTAGAGGTAAGAACAAATATATTTTTCAAAATAGTTCAAATAAAATGTGGAATTATTTCATATTTAAAGTTTCTTACCCTGCGACAGACTGGCGACCTGTCCAGGGCTAACCCCGCCTACCGCCCGGAACGTCAGCTGGAGATAGGCACCAGCAACTCCCGGCCCCACCAAGGGACAAGGGTGCAAGAAAATGGATGGATGGATGGATGGAAGTTTCTTACCTTCCACCCCAAAGTGCATGACATAATCTTCTCCAGTATAATCACCCCAAAGAGACAATCCTAACCATGGATTCACAAACTGTATCAGGCCTCTGGTATCTGCAGTAGACCCACCACTTTTCAACCTGAAAAGAAAAATAACAGAGAAATCACAGCTTTTCTGACACTGATATTCCACGTCACTTTTATTGTGCAACATTGCTTTTTGCCTTCAAAATTATAGCCATTTTTTTCAAGACTTCCTCTTAGCTCATGAAGAAAGCACCATTTAAAAAAAAAAAAATTTCATGTTAAAAAATATTTAACCTCTTGTGTTGTGATTTGGGAAAACTGCTGCTCCAGATTCCTTAGCGGTCCATAGATGCAGGTTTGATGTCATCTGGTCGACTGTTTTCCTGTGAGTGTGTTGTGTATAATCTGACACGCGTTCTTTAGCACCAGATACCCTTAGTTGTAAATTCTTCAGCATGATATCAGGTCTAATAATTACCTTTTAAACAGCAATGTGTTCTATTTGTGTTTATTCTATCAAACAATCTCAGTGTCCGGCATGTAAAAAATGTCTTTCTCTTGTAGATCTCACTGGTTTTAAGTAATTCTTTATGTTTTCAGTCCTCACGTCTCGTATTGATTCAGATGTTCCTTCGCAGTCAATTTCAAAAGCTGGGAGGCGCTGAAGCCGACGGTGTGGTCACTTGTTTTCCACAGCTAACAGGTATTATTTGTCCCTGTTGGTCCAATTAGTACCGCTGACTATGGTTTATTTTAAAGTAAATA
Source organism: Micropoecilia bifurca (assembly GCA_903067075.1). Taxonomy (NCBI): domain Eukaryota; kingdom Metazoa; phylum Chordata; class Actinopteri; order Cyprinodontiformes; family Poeciliidae; genus Micropoecilia; species Micropoecilia bifurca. The sequence goes on from CAEGAF010151543.1 coordinate 8,814, forward strand.
CCAAGATCCACCATGTGGAATATTTCAGATCAATTAATTTATATGAGCCTGGCGGGTTCTGATTGCTAATGTTTTCTGTTTTAATAATCAGCTGAGGTTTATTGTAGGAAAAGCAAAATCCCACTTTCACACCACTGATATTTGCTTTGAGGGTATTTAGACCGATGCTATCCGGTAATCAGTCAGGTAATTAGATATTATGGTAATTGAAATAATTTAAGTTATTAAGCAGTTCCTGTTAAAAAAAAACCATTACATCGCCAGCCTAATTAAAAATAAAATTCATATTCTTCAGGTGCTCCTTGTAAAAAAAAAATATCAATGCAAGTATTGTGTTTGTAGTCATTTTTCATTGAAAAGAAAAATAAGTATTTAAGTGTTTAACTTTTTGTTAAGGTGATTTTTTTTTTAAAAACTGGTTTTAAAAACATGTAAGAATGAAGTCCAGTTGTCTAGAACTAGGATGTCAGACCCTTCTGCTGCTAGATTTTAATTACGTGCATTGTGAAATGCTCCTGTATGCTTGTATTCAGCCCCCTTTACTATGATACCCATAAATAAATTCTGCTGTCTTCAGGAATACTTCAGTATTCTGTGAGTTCATTAGTAAATGTGGAAAGAGTTTGGTCAAACTGCAAAGCTATCGAGACATTCTCATTTGTCTACACTGAGCAAGGAGGACATGAATCCAAGAAACAGCAAGAGGCCCACAGTTTCTCTGGAGGAGCTCCAGAGATCCAAAGCTCAGGTGGGAGATTTTGTTTACATTTAACAAATCTGGCTATTATGAAAGAGTGGCAGCTTTCTAAGACAGCGTATGATCATAAACATCTCAGCACTATGCTATGGGGGGGACAATCCTGGAAGAAAACCATGAAACCTCCTAAATTCTGTCATCTCATATTTCTACTTTTACTTCTTGTCGGTCAGTGTACTTGTCTTTTTTTTTAAATGTATTTTTATTCCTTTTTCCAGAGATCATCTTAAAGGATTAATAAATGTGAATGTAACAATAATTGATTAATTTGATGAAATTATAGTATTGGAACTTTGCCAAGATCTGTCTGTAAAGACGTCACATTCCAGCACTGAAAACAATCATTTTATCAGTAATTACAGAGGTAGAACTGGTTCAATAAGTTTGTAACATTCAGTACAGTTTTATACAGAAACAGGAGAACTGGTAAAGGTTCAATAAAAAAGCGAAATTGGACTTCGAGCATATTGTTGAAAGACAATAATTTTCCAGACATTCAGGAAATGTTTCACCAATTCTTCACTAATCACCAAAAGTTCCACATCCCAACTTTTTAGGCCTCATTGGTTCATAGAAATGGAGGCCTAAGGAAAAGTGATTGGACATTCAAAAGCTGCAGGCAAGTGGTGAAGGGAGAAGAGTGGATTATTTGCATATTTATAGGTATGCATAACTCAAACGAGGGGAAGGTATGGAATCACATCCAAGATATGTCTGAGCACGAGGGATTACACGATATAAAAAAAAGATCTAAATCAAACATTTTTTTTGTTTTTAATAGTTTAATCACTGCACCAATGATAATCTTAAATACTGACTGATATGCAGGCTAACTTGACATTTTTACTGTGCCGTTTGAATTACAGACGCTGATGTAACTTAGTGAATGAGGAGACTTAAAAATGTTTTTAAATGTAAACTAATGTTATAAATGCAAAATGCTTATTGGTCAGGATTTAAAGTGCATGTGTGTGTGAGTTCTTGCTGTGCATGAGCAGAGGTATTTGTAAATCATGAGGAGAGCAGGGCTGCAGTGATTTAAGGCCCTTGTCGGGTTACAGCCAAGGAGGACCAGAACAAAAAGAGGCAAACACAAACAAAACCACACAGTTTCGCCCGCTGTGTGTTTTTCTTATGAGACATGAAGATGTGGTCTGCAGTCGCTTCCTTGTGCTGACATGCTCTTTACATTTAAGTTGTGGACCGTCTCTCCGGCCCCTCCTCCACTCTGACTGCCCTGTGGTGAGGTGGTTATTAAGATCACGGTGCGTCTGAGTGGCAGTGATAACCGGCACCCAGGTGCCACTGGCACATGGTGTTTAATTAATTAATGAGACCGCGGGGTTGGTTTTCTAATTCCACGCACCCGGCACCGAGGTGTGGCGGGGAGATAGCTGTGAAGAGTTTAGGTCTGGGTTTTCAGGCAAAGGCAAGGTGTGTGCATGCATGCGTGTGTGTGTGTGTGTGTTATGGTCGTATATCTATTTTGCTGGCAGTTTGGGAGCTGACCTCCTTGTTAGTGGAACATTAAACATGTACGGAATATTTTTACCCTGACTTTTAATCACGCCTTGTGATTGTAAGTTAATCATAGGCTAAATGAAGCTGATAATGAGAGAAGCTCCATAAGTGTTAATATATCAGCGTGAACTCCTCCTGCACCCTAACCAGGTCATGGACTGGGAGCAATGAAAACAGAGGAAAACATGTAATGCACCAGGAGAAATCAGCAGGAAAGTTAGACATTTTTCCGCTTCTTCTTTTTTAAATGAATCGATGGTGAAATTGTTTCATTTTATGCTAATAAAAAAAGCACTTGTTAATCTTATGCAGTACCTTTTCTGCTTAGTCGTGCAGAAATGCTTGTTTGATGACAAACATTTGTTACTTAATGTACCTTATAATTAATTGTCATGACTTTTGGTGTAGATAACAAAGCCTATGTAGATGTTTGTAAACTTTAAACCTTGAGTATCCTCGTTTAAATTTCTTATTTGGTTTAGGAAAAAAAGCAAATTACTTCAGAGTAAAACTGTTAGATGCAACTTGAGACACTTACTAAACACAAATTATAAATTTTCTATACATATATATATATGTATAGAAAATAATGTGATTAAAATTACTATGGCAACAATTATCAGGTGTGATAACTGGGATTAAGTGTCTTACACCCCTTTAATTCCTATTGTGGTTGTTTAATTTCAGCCACACTAGAAGGTTTTTGAGACACAACCTCACATTCACACTTTAAAAATCTGCCCTGTCTTGGCATTTCAGGCACATCATGTAAAGAAATGACTTGTCTATATTTGCCATTGCAGATTATGCTTATATGAAATGCAATTTTAGATTTTAGACAAAAATCATCTAAAATACATTTAAAGTAAAGCTTTGCATGACCTCAAGGAAGCTTGGAGATCTACTTATAAAGCCCTCTGTAGAGGATAACAGAAAATGTGTCAGTTTGAAAGAAAAATATTTATTGATTGACTCAAATGTCTGCATATTAAATGAGCATTAAATTTACAGTCCAGCCCATCCATCCATCTATTTTCTTTGCACCCTTGTCCCTTAGAGGGGTCGGGAGGGTTGCTGGTGCCTATCTCCAGCTGACGTTCCGGGCGAGAGGCGGGGTATGCCCTGGACAGGTCGCCAGTCTGTCGCAGTACAGTCCAGCCCATCAATAAATAAAAAAGACACACCAGATTAAATCGATAGTTATATAAAATAATCCTCATTTTCTCAAATAATCAGTAGTATATAATGAAGCCGCCCTGGCCTGGTTTGAGCTCCAGATAATTTAGCATTTTTCTCTCAGTAGCTGCAGGATCTTTACTGAGCTGCTCTACATCTGTATTCAGGGCTCATCTTTAAAATCACTTTTACACAGTATACATATGAGGGAATTATGTATTTCAGCCTTTACTGCTTCCATAAACTACTCTCGTATATTAGCTTACACACCATAAATGTTAACACTACACGAGTCTTCACTGCACGTCGGCAAACAGCCTCACCAGCTGATACCACAATGGAAACGAGTGATTTATTGAAGCTTCATATAACTTCTGTCTCTGTGGGAGTTCACAGTAAAAGGACTATAATCTCTGCTAGTCAAATGTTACAGATAGACTCTATAAAACGGGCTTTTACGGCCCAGGAACAGGGAGCATTATGACTTCCTCAGTCCTACGTTTTGAGGTCTGACACGTCTGAAGGCAATAAAAACAGTAGAAGAAAGATTTTTAGGCACAAATCTATAAAATATTAATATCTTATTCTCCTGACAAATATTTGGGAGTGACATTATAATAAAATTCAATAAAATCACATTTTCCATCAAGTAGTTATTTTCCTCTCATGAGCAATGACATGTTAAAAAGTGAAAGATGTCTACATAATGCCTGAATGTGGTTTACAAGTTGTTGGGATGGATCGAGTGGCTTAGCAAACCTGGACTTTCAGGCTAGTTTAGGTTTAATTTACATCTAGCTTCAGCTTGTGTCTTTGGCAGGAACTGGCTCACCTGTGGCACCACTTACAGAAGAAACTCAAGAATCTAGCTTGCATTAAGAAAAGAAAAAAAGTCCCTCTGCTTTTGTCCATTCAGAGGGACAAAAGCAGTCTAGAATTTCAAATAAAGATCATTTGTGTTAGCTATAATTTATAGAAAGAATGTCCTGTGGTGTTGTTCCACTAGAAAAGTTACTTTCAATAAGCAAATCACTTAATCGTTAAAAACATTGATGCTCTCCTTTGAAAAACGAAAACTGGAATTAAAATAAGCATTACAAGACAGATTTTGTGACCATAAGCGTACAAATATAATTGTTCTGCAGGGGGCAGGACAGTTTCTTATGCATAGAAGTCCAAACATTTCCACCAAATTAGTTTGCTAAAACGCAAACTTATTAGGTTGTTTTAAGTCATGCTTCCTAAATTTGACTCTATAAGAGTCAGGAACAAAATATAACCAAATACAAGCTTGAGATAGAAATTCAGTACCAGGCTTTATGACTGAAGTGGAGCAGAATGACGATGGAGTCTAATTATCAGACACAGCTTCATAATTAATGCACAAATATATCAGTGGCATTGATGTTTCTCTTTTCCAATGGGTTGAAGTATTCCTAACAGGCCATCAAATGTTGTCAACATCCAGAATCTTACCCAATTCAATCAATAGCTGCACAATCTATTCAGGGTAATCCGTCACAAAGATTTCAATCTATAATTTAGAGAGTTGCCGCTCTGCTTTTCTATTCATCTTTGATGTTAAATTTATGTCCCAGCTAGGCCTAAGTCTTAATTCGCTCAGATATCCTGACTCCCAGGCGGCTCTTCCTGGAGCAGCAGGGAGATGCAGAAGGAGGAGAAGGAGCGAAGGGGAAAGAAGACGGGGAGGAGAGAGGAAGAGGCTCCAGGAGAACCGACCTCCCGCTGAACTTGGCCTGCTTCCAGCTCTCATTCAGCTAAGTAATCAGCTGCAAGCCGTTCAGTCATACCGACTTTGAACAAACATATAAACATTTGGGTGCTCATCATGCCCAGGAACATGCCATCATTAAATTAGCCATGCAGATGAAGGAGACGTATGTCTTCAGGACAGCCTGCATGGAGAAACGTTTGTTTCTGTTAGCCAGGAGGTGAAGCTTGGTGGAGCCCTGCTGGGAACTGGTTTGAGGAAGGAGTCTGGTAAAGACTTAATGACCAGAGGAAAGTTGGGATTGTACCTTACACTGTGGCAGGCTGATGTTCTATGTTAGACTATTTTGATAAAAATTAATTATTTAGATCATAATCAGTAGCTGAAACTGTCAAATCTATCAAAAATCAGTTCTAAGAGACAAATCTTTTGATTTTTACTTAACTGAAAATAGTCAATCGATCAAAAATGATTTCATGTCACATCATTTCTAATTTACCAGTTATTCATTTATGGAAAATACGCATATGCACTAACTGTACAGACTAAAGCTACAGCATATACACGAGGATAATAAACACTGCAAAGACCCTCCTCCTGACTCTTATTGGTTGTTTTTGACCAGGAGTGGTGCATTTCTCCAGAAGGCAATAGCTGCACTGGGAGGACATGAAGACGTTTTTGGTTTTGTTGACAGATTATGCCTCATATTTACACTGTCAGTATATGGGCGACAGTTTTAACAAATATGTATACAGCATTTCTTTTTTAATAAAAGTTACCGTACCCCCAGCTTTTAGGACAGTCAGAGCAGCTCAAACAGATGTTGATACGGATAGCAGCTCGCGGTGCTCCCTGATCAAAGGGTACCATCTCCCACATCCAGCCCAGGAGGAGCTCTCGGCCTGCGGGCCTGACGCCTCAGAGGTGCACAGCAGCAGCAAGCAGAGCCCCATGCAGCTGGGCTGGGATAACCTCCTGTGATTACACCCACAGGGGTGAATGTCAATCACGCCGTCTGCCTGGATGTGTGTATCAACCTGCAGGTGTGTGAGAGACAATGCCCGCGATGGCTGATACACTCCCTGCATCCTCAGACGGCGTGTTGGTGCGTCGGAGTGTCTGTATGCCCGCTGCCCGGCGATGGCCCGCTAGATTGAGCTGTCAGTCGGCAGGCAGCAGATGAAGATTAATGGAGCGAGCAAACAATAAGAGGCTGGCAATGATCATAAATATGCTAATGGCCATTATCAATACACACTCACCGACATGCATAAAAGAGAAAGACAGTGTGGGTGTGTGTGTGTGTGTTTACAGTGTTCATGCAGCAGAGATTTGGGATAGAAGGTGATTCAGGTTACTGAGTTAAAATCATTCCCCCTTCCCTGGGGAAGTTGCACAAACACACACACTTATTTTTAGACAGGCAGCGTGTTAGCTGCCTGATGGACGGGTGAGCCAAGCCTCCCATGTGTTATGTTTGAGCTACAGAAAGGGGAGATGAGGGCTTATTGAGGAGATGACATGATTGGTGTTGCATTAAAACGTGTTTATTTAGTGTTTTTTTTTTTTTGCGGTGTGCGTGTGGGAAGGGCAGCGGATAGCAGCGATGTCGGTGCCAAGCCTCTGATTAAGACTACAGGATCAACTAATGGCACAATGAGAGGATGATTAGGAGTGAAGAAAAAAAGAGAAAGCAGAGGGAGATAAAAAGCCATAGATGGACAGATCTATTCACTAAAACGATGATGGAGGCTCTTTGTTGTCTCATCCCATTCTGTTGCTCTCTGGGGTCCTTCCTGTCTCTGCAGCATACACTCATTTTTTAAATGAAAACCCTCTTCCTTTATCTGTCCTGCCGCCTCCCCTCCTCCCTCACCACCCATCTGGGTCACCCGGCACAAAAAGCAGCAAAAACACTGAGTTCAAACTAAATCCTGGTCGTCCACTTCATCACTTGATAACCCACTTATTTTGCTACTTTTCACCCCACTTTGAATAGTCCATAGGGAAACAAGGGGTCTCTCGGGACCCTCTGACCTTCTTCGTCCTTTAAACATGCCCGCATTCCCGCTGTTAAACCGCGGCACTCGTTCACTCTTTGCCCGATTGTGTTAAAGGGTGTAGGGGAGTGTCGATGGATGGAGCGTGCAAAGCAAACATGGAGAAGTGGTTATGATTGGGGCTAATGAGCTCACATGGGACACAGGGATGGAGAAGTCAAGCCTAGTTTAGCCCCCCCAACCCCCAGAGGTTCACTGAGACCCCTTAAGTCATGCGTGGTTTTATTTATGTGTATGGTTATTATGCACCTGTTCTGCTGAGGCAGTAGATAAGCATTCATGGAGTGCCTTGCAAAAGTGTTCGTACCCATTAAACTTTTTCACGTTTCGTCACTTAAAACCACAAACTTCAGTGTGTGTCTTATTTTGAGATTTTCACATGAAAAACCAACATAAAAACACTGCATAACCGAGGAGTTAAAGTTATTGGATAGATGGTTTTCAAAATATGTTCTACACATGGAAATCTTAATGTGAGTACGTATTTAACCCCTTTAACTCTGAAACTATCTAATTAAAATCCAGTGAAATGTTGTTCAATTGTGTGTCATTAAAACTCAGGGATAAATTCAGTATTTAAATTAAGGCCTCAGAGGTTTGTTACAGAACATTATAGCACAAGAATCATCATCAAGACCAGATGGAGAAGGTTGTTGGGAAGAGATCAAGGAGACGTAGCGAAACAATATCCCAAATTGTGAACATCTACAAAGTCTGACACAACTACTTCAAACTAAAGAATGACACTTCAACTGGTAGGAGAGAAAAGAAGCAAGTAAGAGTCTGGTATCTATGATTTTTTATTTATTGAAAAGAAAACATGAAAACCTGTCTTTTTCTTTGCTGTCATATAAAATCCCAATAAAAAGTCTGAAATTTGTAATATGATGAAGTCTGAGAAAGTTCAAGGGGTGTCAAATAACACCAAGCATTACCATAAAGCCATTGCTGGCTGATTGTTGCTGAAACTGAGCTGGAGGAACTCGAGACCGACAGATGATTGCCAACACTTCCTCTGTGTGGGTGTGTGACCAGGTGTGTGTCTCATTACCATGCATAGTGTGTCAGTGTTGTCCAGGAGCCTGAGCCTCCTCGTTTACTCCGGGGGGAAGTTATAGATTACTGGCTGCAGCAGACGGGGGGCCACCGGAGAGCCACCGGAGCCCACAACCCAGCACTGCAGGCTGGGCACAGCTCTCAGCTCATCAGCCTGTCTCTGGAGGCTGCGGAGCTTAACCTGGAGCAAGGCTCTGATTAACCAGACTAATGACAGTAAGGCCCCAGGCGCCCACTGCCCAGCACTATAATCACTTCTTAAGGCCCTGACCAGTCGGTGTGTCTATACAGAGAGTGAGCAGCGGTGCAGCTTAATGGTTAACTCCACCGACAACAAGCATTTTAAGTCAGCTGTCAATACAAGCTTTGAGAGCCGCTCACACAGGAGGAGAGTGACGTACAAGAGGCTGCAAATTCAACTTTTGTAAATGCGTCTTTCCATGTTTGTCATCTGAATATGAATGTGTGTCACCGCAGTCCGTGATGTTTAATGAGCGCCGATCGATGCCTCATCTGCGCCTCCTTATCGGTAAAGCAAACATTTCACCAGCACAGCGGATCCCTCCACCCTTTGGTACACACTGAGATCCCTACAGTCAAACAGCACAAACCAAACCTTATGTGCAAACAGGACAAAGATGCTCCTGCTCCTGTCCCACTAATACGGAGGATTACTGTGTGAGTGTAATAAGTGTTCACTGGTAGGGATGGTTGTGAGGGCAGGAGGGGAGGGAGATCTAGAGCCAATAATGCTCACTGTGAGCAGAGTGATTTCTGACAAGTCTTAAATGAATTCCTGTGGGTGGGCATCCCAAACCTGCTTTATGACTGTTTGTGTGTGAGACACAGAGACAGCGGTGATAGCCCGGTGTTATAAGCAGGGTGAAGTCGATAAGTGATCTCACCTCTGCCTGAAGGAGAAAGAGAAAAGAGAGTTTAAAGTGCCAAGACAGCAGCTTTTCTATTTCTGTCATTGTAGGGAGTAACATAAACTGATTATCTAAAGATAATCCAGCATGAATCATCTAGTAGTGAAAGGGGCAGAGGAAGAGAAACGGTTAACTTTATCAAATATTTCCTTATAATGATCTTCTTAACATTTCTTTTGAAGTTAAATTTATTTGGTCTTTCTTGAAAACTAAATCTTGAGAGTTAGATTAACTTATTTAAAAATAAAAGGCTAACAGTACTCTCATTTGGCGGAAAACAGGCAGGGGATATCCTGAAGTAATAGTGCCCTGAGTGAGTGCCTCCGTTTTTTTTACTTTAGCAAACAGATTAAACGTTTGACCAATTTTTAAGTTTGCTGTAATGGATGGATGCAGGATAATTTTGTTCAGGTCTGACTTGTCTTAGAATTAAGTTTTTAATGTTATACTAAATCCAAAAACGTCGTATTTCCACAAATGTGTAATTGTTCAAAGCTCCCACTAACCTGTCAAACAAATGATTGACCATCTTTGGGGGATATAAAAAAGGGCTTCATTGGAGAGAAAATACTTCTTTTTAGTACAGTTCTTTGGTGTGATCAAATAAAATCTAGCTTCGAACAGGTAAACCTTTCCGGACCATCAATTTGTACCAAAGAAAAAACTTGTGGTAGTGAAGACACCAGCCTGCAGGGTCTCCTATTGACTGACAGCTCTCACTAAGCCATCCACCCTCCTGCTGATCTCCAGCAGCATCCCGGACTCACCTGCCGTGTGCTCAGAACGGTGCGAGGCACAAACCATGTGTGTTCTGAGCTGCAGCTTCCCATGTGCAGGACAGACAAACCCATGCATGCTCTCACAGCAGCTGTGTTTCTGAATGGACCCAGCAGACATTGTTCTGCTGTCACTGACTCGTCTCAGGGGCCCAGGAGACACACTGCTGACATTTACCACCTCTTTTGCTCTCCCCCACAGCACATACACACACGCACACGCCCACACACACACACACACTGACTCTTTCCTTTCTCATTCTTTTCTTCTTTACTACCATCCCCATCCAGCTCCTCAATCTCTCTCCCTGTACCATGATATACCGGTATGGAGGTGAGGATATGTGTGTGTTAATGAGTGGCCCTTTAAGGCTATTAGGCTAAGATTGGTATGCCCAGAGTCCCTCATTACCCAGCAAGCATTGCCCCCCACACGGAATGGTAATTGGTACGCAGAGAGGGAGGGTCGAGGTAACCGTAGAAATAATAGGAGGATAAACACGGGATAATTGGGCGGATCGAGACCGAGAGGAGCGATTGATCAGGATGATTTGTGTCAGCGCAAGGGAGAGAGAGTGTGCGCGGAGAGCAGGGAGGTTAAAGGTCACAGTGTTGCATGTGTGCACATGTATGTAGACTTGTAGCGTCACCTCAGGGTGAAACACATTTATGTGCTCAAAGAAATGTACAGAATTAAAATGTTCTAGTTCGCTTATTCATTCCAATGAAGTGGCTGTTTTTCTTGCAGGCAATGTGGCTCACAGCCCAGGGTGCCAACGTCTTAGGGAGCAGCTCAGGAATTAAAAAAAGAGAAAAAGTTATGCTACTTGCTTATTTGCTTGTCCATTGGAGAGTGGATTACATTGTGTTCAAAGCAGGAAAAAAATGAAACCTAATGTAAACATTCTACACCAAACAGGAAGTTACGGCCCAACATCATGAAACCCCCTTCAGTTCATGCCTAATGCTCTGTTCAGATGGTATGGAAGAAAAATTCTGTCTAGCTTCTTTTCCAGATTAACTGCACAGAGGATGATGAACAAAATAAAAGAAAAAAAATTATTAACAATTTTTGTGTTTGAGGTTGAAGTTAGTGGAATGAGTCAGGTTTATGTCTCGGACACAACTCTGTATCAGAGCGACAGCATGGAAGCAAATATTTATGAACTGGAAGCTGAGAAAGAAAAAAATGCAGCTGTAAACTTTTGATTGTGTCTGATTGAAGGATTACACCTCAGCACTTCTTAAATGGCATTGTCTCTGTTGTTAAATTAATCTGATATGCATAATCTAATCTTAAATTTAAACAATGAAGATTCATACTTTTCTCAAAAATATTGTCGAAACTTACCTTGGTATAGCAGCAACGTGACGAAACTGCATTTGACAGACTTGTCCACTTTTGCATAATTTATTCCTAAAAACACAGTTTGTAATTATTGAAATGTTTTCTCCATTTCTGAATTGATAAAAAAAGTGGAGGTTGTTATTTTTTTTTCCAAGAATTTGATGTTGACTTCATTATAAAAGGCATTCAGACTTCATGGTAGTTTCTCCACACAGTGTAACATCAGCATCACCTGCAGGATCTTTATGTGAACAGCAAAGTTGACCATCTTTCTGTTATTGTTGAGATTTCTTTTCAGCTTTCTGTCATATTAATTTCTTAACATTCCTTATTTTCAACAAAACAAAAAAAACTGCTTAAAAATAAACATATTTTTATAAAACAAAAACTAAATATTTAATTTGAACTTATAATTTTTTATTTTTGGTCATTTCATTGAGGTTGGCATCAGCAGATTTTGTATCCAATTTGTAGTTTGAAATTGCTGGATGTGGTCGTTTCTAATTTTAATACAATAAAATCGTTCAGTTTCTATACTGCAATGGGTGCTTAAATAAGAATGTGCTGAAGTGGGTTGCTGGGACAGAAGTAGATGCTGAATTTTGAATGCGATTAGGACACGTGATGCTTAAAGGTAACAACCAAAACATCAAACATAACTAATAAATACCTAGAGTCTGATTAATTCTAGATGAATAACATTAATCTTTTTAATTCAAAGTTAAATGTATTTGTAATTTATAAATGTTCATTCTCAGTGGAACCCATACAATTAAATGCAACAATTCTAGTTTTTCTTGTTCTCTTCAAAGTTTCGTATTTAAAACAAAAATCTTTAATTTACCTGAATATGGAAGGAACCTGAGAGCAAAGTTTAAACGGTGGGTTAATGTCGCCCTCAAGTGATCACAGTTGACATTGCAACAGCAATTTATCTTCTGGCTTTCATGGGATTTTTAAATGGTAAAATCCAATAAAAACGTTTTCACTATGTTCTGTTAAGAAATAGTGGAAATACTGTCTAGTGTAATTTATAAAATTAAATGCTGAAACATTTTTACAGCATTACACTACTTATGTGATGCCACATTGAAAACAGTGATCAATATTTAGGAAATAAAAGTGGGCATAATGATTCTTAAACAGTTATGAAAATCATTCCAATTCCCCAAATACAAAAGAGAAATATTAGATTTTTCAGCATAACCTAACTATTTAAATAAATGTGGTATCATGGTCGTTGTGTTTTTTATTTAAAATTTATTTCTTGGCTGTGTGTGGCTTGTCTTTGAGTCATTTCTGTTTTTATGTAACATATATGTATGCAACAGTACCAGAAGTAGACTACTGTGCCTGTCAACATTCAACATTTTTTGTCATGCTACAACCACCTTCAATGTATTTTAGTGGGATTTTATGTACTAGACCAGCTGAAAAGACAGAAGTGAAGTAGAAGAAAAATTAAACATGGATGAAGAAAGTTTTCCACAAATAAAAATCTGAAAAGTGTGTCGCATACATGTATTTAGCCTTCTAAATAAAATCCAAAAAGACTCGTTTTGGCAAGCCTTGAAAATTGATGCTCTCAGAGAGCTGTCAACACGAAGTGCCTGACTTTTGGCAGAAATTGAGTTTTTAGGTGTAAAGCGGATATGGATATTAAAATTAGAAAACCATTTATCACATTCCTTTCACTTAAACAGCCAGTTTGTATCACTCTGTCAAATAAAGTCCAAATGCCCTGAAGTGATATACTTGCAGAGTGAAAAATAAGGTGTGTATCTACAGTATATGTAAAAAAAAAATAAATAAAAAAGAGGTTTGATTTGATCTCAGTGCATTTTCTGTCTAATGGGATTGTTGTGAAAACAAGAACCCTTATTGATCTGTCCCGATGACAGCACGTCGCGGCTGCTTATTGGCTGATACATGAGGACGGAACCATTCACCGAGCTGAGAGATATGACGGATTAAATACAACCAGAAAGAATTAGGTTTTGGGTTTCACTGCGGATTAGGGCCACGTGCCTCTCTTACGTGATTGGATTACAAATCTGGGTAATTTTACGAGAAATTAGCCTGATAATCTCACAGAGGGAGCGACGCCGCATCCCGTCCCATCTCTGTGAAAACAGAGACGAACGGCATCAGAAGGTGACTGCGTGACGCTGACATGGATGAATCCGCAACCATTAACACCTTCAAACAGAAATGAGGACCAGCCTCGACCCTTCTTCCGTTTAGTGTTCGAGTATCGCCTCCTGCTTCATTGTTAGTCATGGTTTTGCTGCGGAGCTTCGTGCGGCTGACGGTAATGCTATGCCAGAGAGGATGGTGGGGAGTCGCGTCGAGCCCCACCGACGAAGGAGCGCTTCGCACCGGCCACGGCGACCACGGAGAGCCGGGCCATCAGGAGCATCACAAGGATTCCTACAGCACATTCGCCTCCGAGTTCCTGGAGTCCAGATATTTGTCTGATGACGGTAAGGATCTGGTTCTCTTTGGATGAAATCCAGGAGGGTATACGTGAAGAAAATTGTGAGCCTGCGTGAGGAAACATGCTTTGTGTTGAGTGTAAAGGCTGTTCAGCACCTAGGCCAGCTCCCTGCTGATCCAGTCTCCTCACCCACACCTACCACACACAGCAGATGGCCTCTCCTCATTCGGTCCAGTTGGTCATTAGAAACAGATGATTGCTGTTTTGTTCACGTATCTTGCAGGTTATCCATTCCCCACAGCTCCACCAGTCGATCCTTTTGCCAAGATCAAAGTCGGCGATTGCGGAGTTACCAAGGGCTGCATAAGGTCAGAGACATCACAGCCATTCATCCTCTGTTTCTAAGCTGACGTGCTGCTGCATTTTATGGACGTCCTCTTATCAGAGCTATAGGGTGGCTTGCTATAGGATCCACTCCTTCCCACATTTGGGGAAATTACGATCGCAATATTTACATCAAGTCCTGAGGCAAATCTTTGTACTGCTGCTTTTCCTGGTACTGCTGCTGCAGCCATGGGGATTGGTTAGGGCCGGAGGATTTCTCTTTCAACTTATACGATAAAGATTAGAATTTATCCCATTTTTATAAATACATCAAGGTCAGTCTGACTGGATGAAGAGTGTCTAAGCACCTTTCAAGTCGTTCCACAAATTGTCAAGTAGATTGAGGTCTGAGCTTTGACTGGTTCATTTTAACATTGCCTATACTTACATCTGAACCTTTTCAGATATAAATGAAATATCTGGCTGTGCGTTTTGGGTTGCTGTCGTGCTGAAAGATAAACCTCCACCCCAGTCTTATATGTTTTTGCAGTCTCTAACACCAAATTGCGCTCAGGTGAAATCCAATTACTTGTTGGTTGATGTGACCTCTCAATTGATTTTACTGGATTTTATTTAGGGGTAGCAATTTTCCTTTCACTGGCACTTAACAACTATGATATACTTTGTGTTTGTCTGCCATATTAAACCCTGCTAAAATTTAATTTGTGTTTGTAAAGTGACAAAATGTGAAGAAGTCCAATGAGCACCAACACTTTTCTAAGAAACTGTAAACTTAAAAATTCCTCATAATCTATTACTATGAATCTGAATAGGACGTATTCATTCATTTAACAAAATGCCAGAGTTTATGTCAACCTCATCTCTGACAATATAAAACCTTTATTGCAGAAGGTTTTTTCTGTTGATGGATACGTCCTGTACATGTACAGGTACGGGAAGCCGGGCTGCGACGCAGAGACGTGTGATTACTTTCTGAGCTATCGCCGCATCGGTACAGATGTGGAGTATGAGATGAGTGCGGACACAGACGGCTGGGTCGCTGTGGGTTTCTCCTCTGACAAGAAAATGGTGAGAAGCTGTGCAACACCCGCGATCGCTTCTCCTGTTTGTAAATGTTCATATTCATATTTGCTTTACTAATCAAAACATGCATTTTTTTTCTAAAGTAAAATGTCAGAAAATAAATAGTTTGCTGTTTGAGTGACCAGGTTTGTATTGACTGTATGATTATGAAAGGTTGAGAAACAGCAAACATGAAGTGATTTTAATAGTCAGAATGTGTTACTCACTTTTAGACAAATTAAGAAAGTATTTTTTCATTTTAGGCATGTTTTTGTTTAAACATTTATTTAACAAACCAAAGTACAAGGTATATGATTAATAGAACCTCTTTCTATGACTTTCTCTCTCAAACACAGTTTGAGAGGGAAAAAAAGGATACATTTTAGGAAATTTACAATAAGGACCATTGTGGAAGAACACTGCAGATTAATCAGTGACTATAAAAGAAACATTCATAGTTCAGCCATCAATGAATCTTCACTTTCTACTTTTTGTACACCGTGTAGTTCATTCATCATGTAAAACAGACAGTATACTGTTATTAAAAAATAAAAAGTATTGTTTGAAAAGTTCAGTGCTTAAAGGTAGAGACTGGACTTCTACTGGATACACATAATCCTCAAGTCATCTGATGGTGACGCATGAATAAACACATGAGCAACATCTTTGGATACAACTTTAGTCGCTCCACACCGTCTGTCACTTCATCCACAAGTGCAACATGAAGCTGTTTGTTGCTGCTCCAGTCAGAAACTATGGTGATTATAAAATACTCTCAGATGGGTGAATTATGTGTGCTTTACTCAGCTATTTACTCACCTTGCTTTGCTCTGCTGTTGAAGACCTTTGGCTCATCTTAGGGGAACGACAGATTCCCACAGCAACAACTAATAAGGCATACTTTGTTAGTATAAATAGCATGTATGTTGGCACTGAAAGTGTTTCATTGAAATATACTTAGACACTATTTACAAAGTACTTACAAATATTATTGTAATGTATTTATTTTGAGATTTAGTAAGGCTTCCTGAAATAAGCACGTATATTTTTAAATACTGTGTATATTTTTTTCCTTGTAAAGTGCCTTGAGACAATATTTGTGGTGAATCGGCACGACAACAATACGCAGATTAAATATATTTATACAGTTTTTAAAGAATAATTGGCTTCAGCTAAACCAGCATCACCAGTATCCTCAAATTACATCACCACTAAACAAAATCTTTTCTTCTCTCGATGAACCTTTGTGACGCAGGGTGGAGATGATGTGATGGGTTGCGTTCATGATGACAATGGACGTGTGAGAATCCACCATTTTTACAACGTCGGCCAATGGGCCAAGGAGATCAAGAGGAACCCGGCTCGGGATGAAGAAGGAATCTTCGAGAACAATCGGGTGACCTGCCGTTTCAAACGACCGTTGTACGTCCCGAGAGAGGAAACGCTGGTAGACTTGCATCTTTCCTGGTATTATCTGTTTGCATGGGGACCTGCCATTCAAGGTACGTAAGAAGACCAAAACATCAGTCTGACTTCTTTACAAGAAATTGCAACATAACATAGTCCCCACTGCACCAACAGGTTCCATCACAAGGCACGACATCGACAATCCTCCGGTCAGTGACCGCATGATCAGCATCTATAAGTATGAAGACATCTTCATGCCCTCCACAGCCTATCAGACCTTCAATTCTCCAATCTGCTTGCTGCTCATAGTAGCTCTCACCTTCTATTTGCTCATGGGGACGCCATAATCAAGCACAGCCAATCACACGGGATAGGAAGGAGTTGATCATGCAGCAATAAATAAACAAAAATGTTGGTTGCCATAATGAAATGTGTACTTTGCACAGATAAGGACTATCTTAGATGTATGGAACATGATAGATTATACAAGCGTCACTCATCTTGACAAATGAATAAACACATGGTATGGAGGAGAAATGTGCTTCAGATATCTGATAATAGAGTAGTTTCAAATTAAACAGTCTTTTTCAGCATCTTTTGATTTAGAAGACAGTGTTTACACAAGCCAATGAACAATCTGGTAGTCATTTCAGGATCCTGCTGTTTGCTGGCAACTTGTGTGGAAACTTCCAGGAATGCGAAAAGGGAAGAAAAATTACACAAAAGAGCGTCCTTCCTGTTCTCTCACAGTGTTTGTGTAGAGACAAGCCAACATCCTCCTCAGCCACAGCAGTGACTTGTTTATAAAAGCAGAGAAAACACAACTGGCGATATTGTCTTACATAAGCAATATTTTATTGAACTGGTAATACTTTATTTCTGCATCATGCTGTTTATGTAGCATTTTAATCACACATTGACATTCCAGAAAAAATGTAAAATGTCCAGGATAGAAAATAAAAAAGAAAGTTCAAGAATAAAATATAAAATAAAATCATTTCTCTGTTTGAGTCTATTGCCTTTTTTCCTCACACAGTACATGACTTTGTAATAATTAAATGTACTCATAACAATGTGTGCTTAGCATTACAGGCTCCTTGAAACACAATAGTTACACATCAACTTCTTCTACCTTATAATTTCTTCCTTATAACATTTTTTACCAGCTGTTAAAAAATTGCTCAGTAATTGTTTTCTTTTTAATGAAGTCAGGCTGTTTCATCTTAAACTTAATTTCTTCTGATGTGGAAAAAAGCGTTTGTTTTTGCGTGTCTGCTAAAACAGTTCTTGAGATAAACAGTCAAAGAACGATAAAAGAAAAATTAACGAGGACAAACAAGATTCCAGAGCGTGTTTCACTTTCCTACATTTCCCATGTTTCCCTGGAACAGTCGCTGCTTCTACGTCATATGTTTTCCTCCGTCACGCGGCAGAGCAGTTGGAAGGACAACCCGGAGCAACGGCGCTGTCATGGCAGACGAAGAGGAGTCGGCGCCGGAGCCCGCCGCCGTCTCTCTCCCGGGCAGCCCTCGCCCGGGCCGGCCTTTCTCCGTTTCCTTCTCCGAGAGCGTCCAGCCGGCCGTCGAGATAATGAGCCAACTGCTGTCCCAGCCGTCGTCGCTGAAGTTCGACAAAAACATCAAGCAGGCCTTCTACAACACCGGGGCGATGATCTTCGTGGCTATCTGCTGCGGGGCGGCGGTCCTGGTCTACTTCATCCTGGAGGCCTTCCTCCGCCCGCTGCTCTGGGCGGTGCTGTGCGGCACCTTCCTCCACCCGTTCAAACACTCCCTGGCTCGGCTCGGCCGCTCGTGGCTCAGGGGCCTGCAGGACACCGGGACGCCCGTCGTCGTGGGGACCCTGCTGGTCCCGGTGTGGTGCGTCAACTATGGAGTGGAGGAGATGGGCAAGCTGGTGATAAAGAGGCTGACGGTGCTGCTGGTGATCGGGGCGGGGGCGCCGCTGGCTTACTTCCTCTACCTCTTCTGGAGCGTCATCGGCATGCAGGTGATCCTCGGACATGTCTGCTGGGTCATCGGGGTCCTGCTGGATTGTTTCCACGTTGTGTGGGTGAGTTAAGTTCAGACAGAAAGCCTGTTGTTGTCAGGCAGGGTGAGCAAGTTCAGCTTCATCAGCTGAGCTCGGATTATTCCAAGAAATTCGCATTTATCTTCCAACTTGGTGAAAAACAGTGAACAAACACTTTATTATTACTTTATTAATGCCAGAGGATAGTTACATATAATGGGCAGAAATATAAAACAGTTATGTACAGCCTCTTAGTTTTATATCAGAAAATAATATGAAAAGGGCCATAAGTTACTATTTGGGTACATTTAATTATAAAATATTCACATTAAAAAATAAACGTGATTTTTAAAAAGGTATTTGTTTTAATGAGATTCTTAAAACATGATCACCTTGAGCAAAAATACAAGAATTACTGTAATTACTGTACTAAAACTTTTTTTACTATTATCCAAGTGTTTTTATGTAAAGTAGGAACAAACTGACTACTCCTGTTAAGATAAAAGATTGTGTATAACAATGCAACAGTTAACTTTGTTGTTAATATTTCAGTAGAGAAAACGCAAAGATTAGGAAATAGTAACTAAATGAAGTAATAAATTGGTTTTAGCTTCTTCTGTGCTATGCTCTTTTAATTTACCTGGCCCTGCTTGATATACGTACAATAACACATATATAAGCTTTTAGCATATATTTCATACGTAATACTGAGTAAAGTTTTCAGACTTAATGACCATCATAAATTACATAAAATATGATCTTGGATGTGGGCTACACAGTGGCGCAGTTGGTAGAGCTGTTGCCTTGAAGAAAGAAGGTTCTGGGTTCGATTCCCGGCCCTGGTCTTTCTGCATGGAGTTTGCATGTTCCCTCTGTGCATGCGTGGGTTTTCTCCAGGTACTTCGGTTTCCTCCCACAGTCCAAAAACATGACTGTCAGATTAATTGGCCTCTCCAAATTGTCCCTTGGTGTGAGTGTGTGTGTGCATGGTTGTGTGTCTCTGTGTTGCCCTGCGACAGACTGGTGACCTGTCCAGGGTGACCCCACCTCTCGCCCAGAATGTCAGCTGGAGAGGCACCAGAAACCCTCCTGACTCCACTAAGGGACAAGAGTGTAATGAAAATGGATGGATGGATGATCTTGGATGCCTCAGCATAAACAGTTGACTCAATTAAGCACAGATCAGAAAGTAGGTTTCTTGGAAAACATGATTTAATTTGCTTGTTGCCTGATCTAATTTTCTGTATTTTCAGTGTCTAATTGATCAAAAAAATCTTATTACTCCAAACCTCCCCTAAAGGATAAACCCTGCATCACCACAAACAAATCCAAATCAGATTAAATGTTCCTCAGGCTCTGTGGTGAGTTTGAATATGTCTGCTTATGGATAGAAAGTGGAACACTGAAAAATCTATCAATGCTAATAACTAAATGGAATAATAGAACTTGAAGCCTTAGAGTGAACTTAAGTGAGGCAAGAAATCTCAAAATGTCTTGTGTGTTTTATTGTTGTGCCCCTTTAGGTGTGCAGTGTCGTGTTTGGCTACTTGCTGGCCGTCTGTCTCAAGTGGAGTCCCCAGACTGAGTGCTACCTGAGGGCCCTGGCGCTTCCCGTCTGGACTGTTCTGCTCTTCTACATCGGTGAGTCTGGACCTGCTCAGGCACATTCTCACATTTTTTTTCCACAAACTGCCTCTTTTTTTCCATCTGTGGTTTGGCGGTATGAGGGGAGTTGAATCTCCCATATCTCACCCGAGTGCAAGAGAATGTCTTGTCCTCACACGTCCCCTGGACTGAGCACGTGTGGAGTCGTGTAGTAAGATGAGGAAGTCTGGCTGTATTTTTAGCACACTTCTAAGGTTCGAAAGCACTGCTGACCTTCAAGTGAGAAATATTAAAAGTGACTACAAGCTTTCCAGAAGCTGTAGCAACATTACTGTAGTGTTGTCAGCTCAAACAGAGCAAAACAACTGCCTGAAAACACAAATTTTTTAAATCAAATTCATGACTGAAACAGGGTTCTCTGTGTGTTGATGCATCGTCCTCACTCACATTTCTCTTGTCTGATTTCAGTTTCTGTGACCGGGTTGTGGAGGGTGCCGATATTTATGGTGGTGGTGGCGCTCCTCATTTTGGGCTCCCTGGAGAAGCCCCCTGTTCCAGGAAAAGGTAAAGTCGTATGTGCTCAAATATGCTTCCAAATATGGCAAACAAGAGGAAGGAAGTCATTTAAATACAGAAAACCGACTGAGAAAACGTGTTGATTTGATGATCGTCAGAGATAAGTCAGGGGGTTCTTCACTTTCTGTCTTTTCAACTCTCACACACTTCTTCTCATTATTATTACTTGGTGATAACAGTACTATTAACTATTACAGAAATAAATGTGTTCTTGAAAAACATGCAGATGCTCATTTGGAAAGAATCTTTTTGACAGGCACTTTGTGACAGTGAAAAGGTCTCGTGCTAAAATAACTCGGTATGAATTTGAAGCACAGCCAGTCCTCAGATTACGTTACAGCAGCTAGATAGTTGGCCCACAGCGAGGGTTTGTGAAAGCAAGCGAAAGGAGGCAGTTTGGACAATTGACTTCAGTGAAGATGTAACGTCCTATGAAAAAACTGCACTGAAAATATTCACAGCTTGGTTTTCAGTGGTCTCTGCCTGTGCTTGTTCCTTTTCTCGCCCCACAGGAGAGCTGCCGGGACAGATGCTCTCACTGGCTGCCAACACGATTTTCATGGCCATTTCCTGCAGCAACCTGCAGCCAAAAGCAGAGTCCAGTGAGGCTTCCAGCACAGGTGGGGAAGCTCCTCGCCATCCTTTTGGGCTGGAGTTGGAAAAACGGGTAGAGTTGGGAATGATTGATTGTACTTAGAGGAAGTACTGGAGTTTCTTACAACTGTAAGACGAAAATATATGTCTTTGTTTTTTACAGTCAGCAATGTTTTGACGAGCAGTTCCTTAAGAGACTTTCTCTTGGTTGTTTGCACCTATTATAGCAAAAGTACTTTGTGAGATGTTTAATGCTTTTTATGTTGGTTTTAGGGCTCAAATTATTCGAGTAGTTCAATTGTTAAACTTGAGCAAATCATCCACCTAGAGGCTTTATTAAATTGTGTTCTACTATTTTGCCCCAGCCTAAATGTTTTTTTTTTCATACATCAAACTTGAAACTAAAAGGGATTTTTCATTTGTATTCCATTTTAAGCAATGAAATGTTTTCTTATTAAAAGCTAAAATAAAAACTTTAAAATAAAAAATTACTAATTTGTCAGAATAGTCAATAATTTACTCCATTACTTAAATAATTGTTTACAAAAGCCCAAGATGTTTTAACACCTAAACTTGCTTTAAATACTGCTTTGTTTATTAATTAGCAATAATAATTAAGTAACATAGAAGGAAATTAGTTGCCTTTGATCTTATTTAGTGGCATCAGAGTAAAATTGGCTGTAAACTTTTCTCACTTTATTTTCCTTCCACCTACCCATCATGCACTTCTCTTTCCTGGTTTCTCACATAAAATCACATCAATCTGTAAGTTTGTGGTTTTTACATGGGGGGGGAGTACAATGAAAACTTGACATTGTACTTGTGTGATTTCTTTTATTCCTTTTTTTTATTATTTGTTTTTCTCCCTTCCTTTCTCTCCAAGACGGGGTGGCGACAGTAGGTCCTGTGCCCCCCATACCGGGGAACTTCCCTCGCCCCCGTAAGTCCAGCCTCCAGCTGAAAGAGAAAATCAGTCGGAAATCCAGCGACATCTACTTCATCTTGCTGGTCTGGGCCATCGTGCTGGTCCAGATGTGGCTCAACTTCTGGATCCTCCAGCTGCTGCCCATCCCTGTGGCTGGTAACACGTAGACAGCACTCATCTGTCATCACTTTCACATGAAAAGATCCCCCGTAGTCACGTATTTTGCTACTCTGTCCCTTCAGTTTGGGTGTCGAAGAAGCTGATGGTCCACTTTGGTGTGAAGAACTTCGCAGAGAGGACCTTGAGGTCGTGGTGGGCCGTGTTCGAGAAGTTCGTACGGGAACGTGAAGAGGCCTTGTTGCCTGGACCAATCAAAGGCCTCGCTCAGTTCCTGCTGCGCATTGACACCAAGGTAATGCATTCTGGTGGTATGTAGTTACTTTTTTATTCTGTATTTTATTTCCGCACTACCTGAAATTATCACAAAGCGGAACGTTATATTGCACCGGCACAAATTTTGATTTTTCTAACCGTTAAGTGGTCATTTTATCTACAGAAGGTCTTCAGTGGTTAATTATTTCAAAAATGTGCTGGCTATCTGTGCTGGGTAAAGAGTTGCCCATTTAACCCTCATTCTTAGATTGGAGTCTTATCACGGGCCTCTTCAAAGTTTCACAAAGCAAGTACGTAAGAAACTCACAATAGGCATGTTTAATACGTTTGATATTGTCCAAGACTGCATTCTGATTTTGGAAATGGTTTCAGTGTTAAACACCTCAAAACATATGAGGCTTGTGCGATGCTATTTTTTATTTTTTGCTAGAATTTGCACATTTTGTAGTCTGTAAATGACCAGTTCATACTTGTAGAAGTCTAAAATCTGTTGATACAAATTAAACACAACACAGAGCATTTTAATTTACCTTTAGAATTAGAAAACTGTAGTAGGAATTTTCAAACATTAATTGTCCTGTGCATGTTTAAAGACTTTTCAGCTTTAAGAAACAGCAGACTACATTAGGCTACACTTCATCAGTTTTACACCTTCACAAAAGACATCGATGACACGGTGGTATCTGTTTCTCTTGACAACAGATATTTAGTCTAAACACATGTCTCTTCAATACAACCTTTTGTTTCTGCGCATCAATCAGACTCGACACACAGAGCTACAGTCTCCTGCAAAGTAACATGCAGCTCTTGCTGGCAATGTTTTCTTGCTGTTCAGTTTCCTCAATTGCTGGGCTAATGTTAGCATAGCATGCTTCCTCTCTTTTTTGTGGTAGAACTTGTTAATTCAGCTGGTAATACGCTAATGGGATTCTAGGTAATGGTGTAGGGACAAAATGTGTTTATTGTGAGTTTACTTTCAGCTACGTGCTTTGCTTTGATCTTTAATGAATTTGCTGACTAGCGTTTCAACTCATTTTTGCAAAGCATGTGATAGTTTTGCAAAACTTGCACTCAAAAATAGATTGTGATTTAAAAACCCAATCAAGTAAATTGAAGCCAAATGAGTTACCATAGTCACTGAGTTGAGTTTAGTCAAGGAACTCTGATCCAGTCAAACAAGGACATCCCAAAAATGAGACTTGAGCTTTATTTTTATGAGTCCGGTCGTAACTGAAGACGGAAAAACCTGGGTTACGACCACTGATATTCATCTTTAATGCAGCCATTGTCAGGCTGTACAAACCTTTATAGATAACTTCACACTCAGTGGTGCCTTGTAGCTACTGATTTGCTATTAAGGCTCAGTTTCAGACTCTCATCAGAGTTACTTCCAGCAGCTGCTGGTGTGGAAAGTTTTAATACACCGACTGTGGATGAACCAGCCAGCGCCAACTGGAGGAGACGGTGAAATTAGACCTAAAAATAGCTGAATGGGGAGCAAAGTTTGGCAGAATGCTGATCAGATGACCAGAAACAGTTTAAATTGAGATCGTCACGCTTGCTGGTTGTTTGTTTGCACTGTCGGATTGTATTACCGGTGATGGTTGGTGTCTCCTACAGCATTAGAACGAACACTGTAGACGTTTTATCACAGATCACTTTAGTGGCGTTGGATGCGGCTGTGTGTTTGCGCCCGACCCTCTGTGTACAGCCTTTTATGAGATGCTGCCTGCTGCAGTGTGTCCACTCACTGCTTGTACCCAAACAGAGGATGTCTTCTTGTCTTATGAGTGGGTGAGGGGCATGAGGCGACTGTTGCACATATCTCTCCAATAACAATCTTCCCAATGTCTCTTTGTCTCCTCCCCCAAGCTCTGGCATTGGCTTAACAAGCAGGTAATAAGTGCTTGTGTGTGTAAGAGCACGAGGGTGAAGAATTAACCTCCGTCTTCATGTTGGTGTGTGTGAAGGAGTGAACACACCTGTTAGCTGCTTGGACTGGCTTTCTTTATTTTATCCTGCTCCATCCACTGTCATCTCCCTCTCATCTTTGTTTGTTATCTTGCTGCTTTCCTGCTTCCTGTGTGTTTTTTTTATTTTTTATTTTTGCAGGAAGCTGCAATGGGGAGGTGGAGGTGGTACTTGTTGCCCCCCTCCCCTCATAAGCTCCCCACCCTCTTTCCACCATCTGTATCTTCCCTGCTTTGATGCAGCTGGCAGATTTGTTTCGAGAGACTGTGTGAGCTGCATGGAGACATGGCTGATGTAAAGAGAGCGGAGAGGAGAGGGAGGAGTGGAGTGTTTTTGATCTGCGGGTTCAGAAAAATGATGTTTTAATCATTATGAAGCTTCACTCTGAGAGGCTCTGTGAGAGTTTAAGCTTTAAAGTAAATTGTGAGATGGTCAAAAGCTCCTGTTACCATCCGAATAAAATCATTTTGTAATGGAGATAATAACTTTTACTCAAGACTATCTGAAACATAGAGGCGTTTCAGATCATTTTGTTTGAAGTAGATGAAGATTAAGATGTCCTCTGAAGCGATTAGTCGTGATAAATAGTTAATTTGAAAGAATTTATCAATTAATTTAGTAATTGATTCATTGTTAACTTTAATGTACAGACTCAAAATAGGGAATTTGGTGAAAAACCAACTTGCTCAGGGCAGTAATTAGGCAAAAACTGTACAAATAATATATACATTTTGCATTTAAGATAAAACAAACAAAAAAAAACCTTAATCTGTGAATCTTGCTACCCAAAATTCCTGTAGTGTAAGTTTTAGATTCAAAATCTGAAAAAGAAAAAAAAAAAATCACATTAGCTCTTTTTCTATCCAGTTATTCACCAGTTTATCTAAAAAATAGTCAGTAGATTAACTGTTTTGATTTTATTGCTATTTTACATAGTTTTTTTTCCTGCCATGAATGACATTTTTTGTAAATTGTTCTATGTGTGATTATGCTACTGCAATAAACTAATAATTTATTTCTACCAGAGAAGCTTCGAAATACTTGAAAGGTGCTGCAAATACTTTTGTTTCTGTATCAATTCTTCCATTGATTCAAGTTAAGTGTCAGTTTCTTCTAACAGAAACACAATTTTAAAGATCTGGTACTCAAAGTGTTTAAAACTGTGATCTAATTTAAAACCCTGTTAGTGGCCTTGCGTATTCTGAGTCAGACATTTACTAAGAGTCTGTTGCTCTGAATATAGTATCACTACTGCAATACTTCAAATCTGCACTACATTTATAAGCGACTAGAAGAAATATCATTAGGAACTTAATTTACAGCTTTCATCCTTTTTCATATGTGTTGAGTGTGCCCTTTTTGTAATAACAATTGCTTATTGGGTTTAATTCACCTCAGTTTGCCAGATAAAGTTTTACATCTAAGGTGATTTTAAATTGCATCTGTAGTGCAGCAGCTCCTGTACTGACCGCTGCATCATTAACCGTTCATGTAACATCAATGCACTGATGCTATATGTCAGGACATCTAACAGCTTCCTCCACTCATTTGCTGTGGACTTCAAAAAGTTTAATGCTGTCTGAGAGGAAATGTGATTATCAATGGAAACACCTGAGAAACCTGAGTTTAAAACCCCAACAATCTGGAAAATAAATGAATTCTTGTTTGTGAAGTAGTTTTTTTTTTTTTTTTTTTTTTTTAGTTTAGTTTAGTTTAAAGCTTTATTGTCATATTGCATGCACAAGGTGAATACAAAACGAAATGTCGTTGCATACAGCTCAGGACAGTATTTTGAGCTTTCAAAAAATACAGTATAAAAATATGTACCGTATTTTCCGCACTATAAGGCACACCTAAAAATCTTAAATTTCCCCAAAAGCCGACAGTGCGCCTTATAACCCGGTGCGCCTTATATGTGGACCAATATTGAGCCACAACAGGTCTA
>CAEGAF010151547.1:0-61233 GCA_903067075.1 Micropoecilia bifurca
GATGGTTGGTTATTATAACTGATCTAAAAAAACCTAATTTGATGCTGTCAGTCATTTCTATATAGTGTATCCAAACATCTGGTTTAAGCTAAGTTCTTGTTTGCGTTTGAATCATGACTGATTTGCAGCAGCGGACTTTACAATGTGTGTAATATGTACAAAGGTCATTAGGTTTAACACCACACCATGGCCGTTCACAATAAAATAAAACAACCGGTTTACCACAGTGATTCATATTTGTGAAAATCAGCATCAGTGTCCTAAAGCAATCCGATGCTGCTGTAAGCCACCGAAGGCCTTCCAGTTACTTTACCTCCCCTGAAGTATTTACACTGACTCCTGCTGACACCGAGCAGGTGGCGTCGTCACTGTGGGTTTCCATGGCGCCTGCCGTCAGGAAGCAGGTAAGGCCTGACACGTCGGCCTTCGTGCCCAACGTGGCGGTGAGGAAACACAGAGCTTTTGTTTTGACCGTGTCAAGTGACATCAGCTCAAGCACGAGGCTGCTTTCCTGCTTTGGGTCCGAGCATCTGGGGAGGCGAATCTAAGCAGCGTCTTCCTTGCCGACGAGGTCGGGAGAAGCTGTCAGGTGGATCCGTGCTGGTGGTCCTCAAAGTGCTACTGACGTGGGTACTTAGGTCCACGGCTGTACTTGAAATTGAGAAGGGCTTACCTCTGCAGAAGAATCCGACTATGTCAGATGTATAGTGGAAAAATATCTATTGCCCTTACTTTTTTTTTTTTCATTTTGTTTGTGTTACAGCCTCAACATTGACATATTTTATTGGAATTGTATGTGCTAGATCAATATAAAGTGGAGAGAACATAAATGAAACACAAACAAAAAGTTTAGCTCACATTGACGGTAAGCCCTTCTTACCATCACATCCCTAAATAAAATACGGTGTAACCATCTACCTTCAGAAGTCAACTCATTAGTAAATAATCGTTTTCTGAGTAATGTCTTTGAGCTACACAGTTACCCGGTGGAGACGTCGGACTTGTTAAGAGATCATCGAGGAACAAAAGGCATCATGAAGGCCACAGAAAACAGCAGAAAGGTCAGGGGTTAAAGTGAAAATGTGCAAAAGAAGGGTGAGGTCATAGAACAATATTCCAAACTTTTCACTTTGAGTCACATCATAGGTTGGGCAAGGAGAGCAACAATCAGAAAAGTTGAGCAGTCAAGAAACAAAGAAGGAGACATTGGAAGAGATGCAGACGTTCACAACTCACAGAAGAAAAATATCCAGAGAAACATATGGTTGTTTTGTTGTTGTTGAAGATGTATCTTTAAAATACTTGCCGGTGTAATTGTAGCAAACGTGTTAACTAAGCGGGGTAGAAATTTCTGATTTTTTTTTTTTCTGTGAAATATTTATGAAAACTCTGTGTTGGTTTAATGTCTCACAAACAGTTAGACTGAAGTTTATGAGAAGGATCACATTGTTTTCTTAGTCCTTGTCTTTAGGATTTATATAATGTCAACAAAATTCCGACTCGGAAACGTCCCTCATTTGACTTGACAAAACCCAACCCTGTGTGTGCAAACACACTTAAACCCGAAGTTACACTCTGTGCTTACTTTGTTTGCGCTTGGATTTAAATCTCTCATTGAGGTGTCGAGAGGAAGACCTCCTCTTCACCACATCATCTCCGTCCATCAACGCGCTAAGCTCGGCGCTGTAAAACCTCCCGTCTGCGGTGCTTTTCAATAAAGACTCTGCACTTTGCATTCTGTCAGGCAATTAACAGAGACTTTCCCTGATTCAACACAGGGAAATGGTTTCCTCAAAGACAGCCAAACGACACATTCGTATAAACATTTTGGAAAAACTGATCTCTAATTTACTTTCTAGAAAAGCATGCCTGGTGTTGAAAGGAGTAACAGCTGCGCAAACTTAGTAGAGCTTAAAACGTGGTTTCTCTGCGCACATTGTTAGGACTGCTAATGCCAAACCCCCAGAGCTCATCCACCTTGGTAAAAGCCCCTCTTTTGGGCGAGCTGAGACAAAGAGGCATTTCGTTGATAAAGCGCCGCACTTGACATTCATCTGTTGTGCAAATTAACGTTTAATAGCCATACACATTTGAATATGCTTTTTTTTTTTCTTGACACAGTGAGAAACCCACGACGGCAACTACGTACACAACAGAAAGGAGGACGGGGAGATGGCCGCGAGCGCTTTAGCCCACCACAAGCAACATTAATTGTTTCACGAAAGCTAACTGTGGTGCCCATTTGTCAGTGCTGTTTCTTGTTTTTGCTCCTCCTGTAAACAACTTCTGCTGCACAATTTGTTCATCATAACACGATTCTGGATGGAAGCAAAAGAAAAAAAGATATTTTTGTTTCCTTTTGTGCCCTGGAGTAAAGACCTTGGAAAAAAAAGGCATAATAAAACGACAAGTGGGAGGATGATGAAGGCAAATGATGCTTCTGCTTCTGTCAAATTACTGAATTAAAGAGACACTTGCTGAGATATTGCTGCACAGATGACCAGTAAAGAATGCCAGTTTGACTCTCTGTCTTTCCTCGGAACCATCTCCTAGAAAACTATCAGAATCCTAACAGGTGCTCACTGGCACGAGGTCTACTGCTCCTAAAATCAAAATACATATTCTCAAACTTCTTCAGACACAGTTGCTGCAGCTGCTGTTACACCACAACTGGCAACCCCTGTTATTTGGCAGTGCTTCCCTCGCGCTTCAGCTCAACCGTGTGACACCATCTGTCGACTGGGTGCTGTTTATTTGGTGCTGCATGACTTCAGCTTGAGAGGAATTCACTCTAGCGCTCCTCAGGTGGTATATACACTGTTCTGGAGGAGTTGTCATGAAGTGTGGCAAGAAGCCAAGATAATATGACCAAGAGCAAGAAAATGAGAGAGAGAGGGAGAGAGAGATGCCCTGGATATTGGATCAGCATGTCCCTCCAGAGTGGATAGTCCTCTTCTTCTTCTACTGTGACAGAGGTGACAGCGGAGTCAGGACAGTATTTAGCACCTGGAGGTCAGGTGGAGTTAGACTCAGAAAATCCTCTCTCATGGTCAGGATCAGGTGCTACCCGTGGGAATAAGTGATGTGGAAACTCTGCTTCCAGTCTTGACCTTGCATGTGTGTGTCTGTGTGTGTTTTAGTTTTTCTCACCTTGTGAGGACAGGTTGAAAACCGTGGACCCCATAAGAAGAAGTGCTGTTTTTGAGTTGGGGTCAGGTTTAGGACTGAGGTGGAAGTTGAGTTCAGGTTACTGGTAATGGTGAGGTGTTGTGTTTTTGTTTTAACCCTTTCTTTGGCAACCTTAACTTTACACATTAGTCCCTTGAACACATTTTTTTGGGGGGGGTCTGGGGGGGTTTGGAAACATAACCAAGAAGGCTGGGTCAAACACAGCCTAATTCTGTTGGGTTAATTCAAAATTTGTAACGCATCAGGTTTTTAGGAGGCACTAATTTGTTAGAACCAGGAAATAATTCTGGAGTTCAAGCTACATTTTGTATTCATAAACACCATTTTGAGACTTTAGGCAGGGAGAAACAACCCGTGGGGTCAATGCTAGGAGTGATGCCGCTTTTAGCACACAGTTTCACAAGAGAGCCTGCTGTCTCCAGATAGACACAACACACATGCTACCTGTGAGTGGGACACCTCAGATACGCTCTGGCAGGTGGCTGAATGAACCTTGCTTTCCCTTATCTATTCGTGCCAATCATTTTCAGCCCTGTGTTTTCTATTAACACCAGCTTGCCCTTCCTGTCATTTTGGGTTTTTTTGAGTTCTTAATTTCCATCATAAATCCCTGTTAACTCCTTTTGCTTTTCACTCTCATCTTTCTTTGAAATAATTTGAAATGACGGCAATGGAAATGTGTCAAACCTGTGACGTAAAAGCAACACTGGACGGCTGATTGGTCAAAGGCGACGCTTTTCTGGAACGTACAGAGAGATTTTAAGAGACTTAATGAAGAAAAAAAAAGCGAACGATAAATATGTCTAAACTAGATTGACGATTACGAGGGTGTGCACACTTTGACTTATCTTATCTTCAATTTCAACGTACTACACATCAGTTGACTAATGTGATACAGGCTTCTATGCTAGTGTTTGAACCGGGCTCCATTTTTGTTAACCCCTCTCATGAGAACTCTCCTAATCCAGTGCATCCCAGTTTAGGAGCACGCAGCCTAAACACAGAAGCTCCGCTCATTAGAGACATTAGTTACAACCAAAGGAACTCTATTTCACGCACATCTCCCCGACTGACT
Source organism: Micropoecilia bifurca (assembly GCA_903067075.1). Taxonomy (NCBI): domain Eukaryota; kingdom Metazoa; phylum Chordata; class Actinopteri; order Cyprinodontiformes; family Poeciliidae; genus Micropoecilia; species Micropoecilia bifurca. The sequence goes on from CAEGAF010151547.1 coordinate 4,265, forward strand.
AAATGAAGCCTCGCAAATCCTCCACAGCTTTTAATAGCAGCCGCTAATATTACAGGTCACAAGCGATTGCACCCTCAGACACAGATTTGGCTGATCAAACACAGCCCGAGATTATCAGCGTTATTTACGCTTGTGCATCACGCTGGCATAAACACGTGTTTATGGAAATGCCTCCCTCTGTTGTAATACACTTTTTAATGATTTATGGTAGAAGGATTTGGTAAAGATGTGACAACACTAGCAGCAGCGTCCTTACAGTCCCGACTCAAAACCCCCCTTTTTTTCCTCCTATTCAGTTTTAAATGTTTTCAGCCATATAGATGGTGTCACAAAGGCTCAGCTGTGCGTTTTGCACACAAGGGTCTGAACCAGAGTAGCGTGGTTCCACTTTAACTAATCATTTGTAACATATGGGGGTAAATAATGCAATGTGGGCCTGATTACCCAACAATCCAGAAGCTATTTTAGGCTTTGCCAAGAAAACATTTAAAGTAAAGAACCATACATGCATGAATACGGACCAACACCTTGACTACACAAAAATCAAAGAAAAAGAAAAAACATCAAGTCACTCATACTCAATGTATCAACCAATTAAAATAAGGGATTATTATGTTGCTGCATGTTGGCCTCTGAGTGCAAATGTGCGCCGTGCGTGTGTGTGTATGTGTGTGTGGGCACTGCTGCCACGCGCGCAGCAAGCAGGCAGGCCTCATATTGCCCACAGCTACTCGGTAAGGATTCCCGATAAGGAGAATTAGTCAAAACTTGGGAGCTGCCAGTCAGCGCCAATTAAACTTTAATCTTGGGCTGAAACAGGCACAAATAAATTAAACCCTTGTGAGCGGCAATGTGCGCTCTCCTGATAATGGGGGGGGCGGGGGGGAGGGGGGGGGGGATTGAAGTCGTCTCGGAGCGAGGCTGCATGTTCCCAAGTTCAGCCATGACAGGCGGCGTGTTGCAGAACGAGAGAACAGGGGGTGAAAGGCTGGCGACGGAGGGAACCGAGGGAAACTCACAAAGTTAACAGAAAACGGACATAAAAGAAAAGTAATGATTAGAAATGTAATTGATGAAGGAAATAAAAAAAGTTAATTGTGGCACTTATTTTCATTTCGAGTGCGCATGTTAGAAAAACTGTTACAGGTCTTTATATGGCTGATAAAAGCGCCACGAAACGAAACTGAGGAACTTAGTAATGGAGGAGCCAAATAGATTAGATTAATTAGCGTCTATTCATGAACTGTAAAGGATTTTAAAATGTTTTGGGCTAAACTTTTGCTGGAGAACTTGTTCACATATTGACAGGTTACTTCTCCACTACTATTTGCCTTACTTCCCTGCTGCATTCCTTGGTCTTAGTGATGCTGTTCGTTTAAATCGGCCCTGTAAAAAACACGTTTGCAGAAATGATGCATTTACACTAAAACCTCTAAAAGCGATTGATTACTCATGATTTTATTTAGAAGAATCGGGCTGAACATGCACATACCACAATTTAATTAAACTTACATTTGTAAAAATAATAATAACAGTGGAAAAGCTCAAGGGGAATACTTTTGCATGGCATTACATGATCTTTTTTTTTTTACAGTCTACACATAAATGCATCATGTTATTATAAATGCCAGCCAGACATACAATTGAACTCCATAGGTCCCATATTATGCATAAAGCCTGTAACATTTTTTTTTTTTTTGTAAATATCTTTGGACAGACTTGGGGTGGAATCATATTGGGCATTGTAGCGTGTGACGGAATTTAATAACACCACCAAGCGTGATGCTTTCCAGTGGCAAATGGAAATAATATTTTCAATCATGCTCAGGCATGGAAAACAGGGTAAAAGTATCAACCAGTGTGATATTAATAATAAAGAAAAATCTACCCTTCATATCAGCCAGAGGAAAGGCTTTTAATGTTGCAATATTCAAAAGTATGGTTGCCTTTATGTGCACCGTGTTGAAGGGGATATTTCATTAATATTTTTAATGAATTAGTGCCCTTATCTCTACTTCCGATGCCCGACCTGTGCAGGCCTGGTGTTTAATTTCAGAGTAATTTTCTTGCTATATGAGTATGCAGTTTGTGTATTAATGTCATGGGCCTCGTCAGCCAATGCCATGATTTATTCCAGAGTAGCGGTCACATACATCCTAATATCTTTGAAATAAGCCCCAGAGAAATGTTGTAATGAGAAAACAATAACATTAACAATATTAGCAACAATAATGAAAATAATTGCCGGTGAAGCAACAATGGTGATCACACATAGAGAAATACCTTTGTATTTGACCGAATCGTACACAATTATCATGCATGTGTATATAATATAATTAATTCTATGTCTGAGCCTCTTAGCCTGAGGCAATCAGCATAGAATCAGTTTTGTATGTATAATAGATCAGAGTGCAGTTCATGAATAAAACAAACGTGGGGACCGCGCAGCAATGACTGCGAATGTTTGTCTTTGGACAGCAGAATCAAAGTGAACATGTAATATTGTGATAATCCATACTTGATGAATTCAAGGGGCTGACTTGCCTTAGCTAAGTTCAGCTAATTTCCAGACATGGCTTGCCTCCGTAATTGAGTTTCCAATAACATTATGATTATTCCAGCCCACGAGATAATTGAATTCAAGGTATTTTTTTTATTTATTTTTTTCCCCCTTAACACCGCAATATTGTAGATGTGTGATTATTATGCATTTGCATGTAGATTTTAGTGCCTTCCTGAAACTCATCACTTTTCTTCTAACTGGATTTCCCATATTGTAGCATACATTTGGCTCATAACAAATGATGGGGTCCCCCCTCTCCTTATGAGCACGGAGTCAATTATTCCAAAAAGTTCATTTCTATATCAATTTTTACCCCCCACCACCTCATAATGATATTTCATAAAAGATTTCCCCCTAAAAAGTCAACTCAAAAAGTCTACCCTGCGCCAACCTGTTTGTCATTCTCATTATACGTGAAAAGTGGGAATATTTTTACTGTTGAACTCATCAAATTCACATCACTGCCAGCGCTGCTCCCATGCTTCCAGTTTGATCCTACTAAAGGAATGTTACCAAACTTTGACACTGTGGCCCCAGCGCTCATCTGTTGCATAATGTAGAGACCGTATAGGCAGATAGGCGAGAACTGCGAGGGTGTGAATGTAATTTTCATTAGGCCTTTAGAAGCCCCACAGCCGCAGCCTGTGCGTAGAAAGGGGCACAAAGCGAAGCAGCGAGTTGGCTGGCGAACACGGGAGCCGCTGCTGTGTTGTTTTCACAGACAACAGTGAGAGGCAATCTCGTCTCACACCTCCAGGTGAACTAGTTGGGATCTTCTGTGCCCCCTGCACGAAATAAATTTTTGACAGTGAGAAGTCAAAACATTCATGCATACATACGCGAGCGGCGCAAACTTCGCAGATCCTCGTATAAGCCCCTGAAAAGTGGGAAATTATTAAACATATCGCCTCCGGCCGAAGTTACCCTGAAAAGCAGAGCAACTTTCTTCGTGGTGCAAAGCATTATAGCGTTAGCGGCTCGGTCTGACTTGTGCTACTCTACACATGGGAGAATCGCTGGGCAACCCGGTTGACGCTTTAAGCCAATGGGCACTCATGGTGATTGTGAATGGAAGCTCTATCCATTCTCATCACTTAGAGTAGCCAAGGGGCCTGTACACTGAGGATGGCACCAGCCAAGACATTATGCCAGAGTTTAGCTGTTGTTTTGCATAAATGTTGAATCATGCCAGATTCCTTTTAGAGTGTAAAAACAGTGTGCATTGATATTGATTTAATGCTCACTAATATTTAAACTGCCCTGAGGGATCAATGCTGTTGAACATGATTTAATATGGCCTACAAGTACAGTTATAAAAAACAGTCACAACACACAAATCGATTACTTGCGGTCTGATTTTTTATATATATATAAAACACGCATCAAACTTGAACATTGAATTATTCCTACAAAATAAGTCAAATAAGTAATGCAAGTAGAACGGAATATGTTTAACTTTTAAATATGTGGAATATTACTTAGTGGAAGTACTTTGCTATTTGTTTTTGGTGCTGGATATTTATCACTTTGGGTTGAATCTCTGCCGACGAGGAGAAATGGGCAGAGAAAAGCGAGAAATAAGGAGCAAAGAAAGGTTGCAACAACTTTTAACAAAACATGACATGCGAATGAGCACTGAGTCCTCATTTACATATGCTGACATTTTGCAGAGAATATTTCAACGTTGGGCTGAGCTGTAATGAACTCCTGCCAGGGAGCAGTCAAGGAATAATGTTTCCATAAAGGTAACCTGTCCACATCCCCTCCAAGAGAAAGATGTGGAGGAGGAAAAATAGACATTTTTTTTTCTCCTCACTCGCTCTCTTCTTTCCATGTTGGCTGTTTGGCAACAAAGGGGATATTTTTCTTTCACTGCGCTTCATCCATCTTGAGCCGATACTGATTTAGTGTATTTTTCCAGCCTTTTTACAGGCTAATTGCACACGGCAATGGTGAATTTGTTAGTGGTGACACCTTGTCTACCCATTGGGAATGCATCTCATTACCGGACGCAATGTCCAGGAACATCAGATATTATTAGCTGTCATTAATCTGCCATACATGGTGGAGGGGAGGAGAGGGAAGAGAAGGGCGACAAAGGACACAAAGAAAAAAAATATGATGACTGGAAAGACCTGCATGGTGAGGTCAAAGTTCAGAAAGGTTAGAAAGAATGGAGGTGGGCTTCAGGGGGTGTTGAGCACAGGAAAGGTGGTGTTGGTAGCAGTCTGAAACTGTAAACTTTAGTCTAACTTTTTAGGTTTTGAAAAGGCTGAGTTCTTCATTTTAGTTTAATATTGGTTAAATCCTCACTAAAACTAAGAAATAATAACAAATTAATTCACAAATCAGTAGAATTTCACCACAGGATCCTATTATTTAGATTATTCAGACATTTTAAATTACTTTGTAGTCATAGTCTTATTATTGAAGTAATTTTATGAAGTGTAATTTTAGTTATAACTTGATCATCTATACTCATCATAGTTTTAGTTTAGTTTCAGTCAACTAAATTTGATTACATTTTAGTCCATCATAATCACATTCCTCAGGGCCTCTCAGGAACAATTACTTTCCTACACCATTTAAATAATCAAAGGATGTTGTGGAATTACACACAAAAAAATGTCGAAACTTAGAGAAAGGCTAACATATTTGAAACTATTTTAATTTTCTTTGATTATCCAATGCAATCTAAAACAAAACAAAACAAAAAATTCTAGTCTGAATGCACACTGTATACAAAGAACACACACATTGTACAAAGCACCTTTAGGTTTGTATCTTTGTAAACACCCTCCATATAAAAATTAATTTTTAGCAATTTGTCTTGTATTATTTTCCGTCATGGCCTACTTTCTTATGTCTCTTAAAGTTTGCTGTGCTTCGGCCAGTTATGTTGCACTTGCAGTACTTTGCATTACGTACATTAATTTAGCACCAGCAGCAAAACCTTTCTTACTGGTTTTGTTCCACTGCAAAACTGAGTTCTAAAGCAGATTAAATACATGCAGACTGATGTTTTTATCCCTTTATTTCTGTTAATTATGACATTTTATCTAAAAAAAAAACAACTAAAAAAACTAACATTCAGGAGTATCAATAAAAAAGGAGTATCAATAAAAAATAATAGAGATATCAGGGTTTAATGGAAAGTATGTTTAGGATTGTGGTTTTCAGAAAACACTTCTACTCTGACAAATGACCCTCAATGGAAAACATATTTTAAAGTATTAAATAATTTATGACTACATTCAGTATTTTATGAAAATGTTTAAAAAGTTTCTTACAAAAATATTTGTGGAATCTAGTACTTTGAATTTCTCTTACAAAACTACACTGATTTTTTTTGTCTCATCCAGTGTTACATTGTATTATTGTTTCTTATATAAGGCGCGGTGGACCATGTTTCCATTAAAACCTGCATAGTGAATGAGACATTTTTTTTTGTAAACAGATCAACTATTGGGTCTGTTTCTGTCACGTTTCAAACTGCGTTTTGTTCTTAAATCCTATTTGACAGAAATGAACCTGACAACCCTAAACTAGATCTTCAGTACAAATTCAGTCTCTTTTCAAAGCAGTCTGATTGTTGCCCAAAAGAGTGTTTTTTTTTTTTTTGCTCTTTTTTTTTCTCTCTCCACACATATGTTTGATTTGATACAGCATCTTTGGCTGTTTTTCCCCTGCACAGCCCTGCCTGAAGACTGCTACATGCATAGTAGATAGGATTACACCTTCTAAGCAGATTTTGTTGTGGAAGGGTTAACACAGATCCCCCTGCTTTGCTGAACAAACAGGACACCATCTGAAGACACAGGAACTAGCTGGGCTCTCATTAGGAGATTTTTTTTTCACCCCCCTTTCCCTCCCTTCCCATCTCTGGAGCTTTTTTTTTTCCTCTTTTTTTTGAAGAAGAAGCACGTTGTGGCCTCCTACAGTGTTGCTGGGCTCTTTGAGTGCGATGGAGTATGTGGCCTAATGACTAAAAGTTCCTCTATAAAAAGTATACAGCACAGCTCCCTGCAAATTGAGTTTCCTCTTTGTGCCAATTGAGGGTGGTTTATGTAGGCTGCGGGGAGTTCCTTTGAACTCTCATTCCAAAAAGAAAAAAAAAAAACCTCCAGATTCCTTGGTCAATCCCCCCCGCTCAGCTCCCACCAGTGGCTCTGATGGAGGGGAAGGTGGCTGCCGCCTCAGACGCCTAAATTCATGCCACATTGCCGCAGAAGGGCTCTCCAGACAGAGATGTGTGTGAGAAAGGAAAACACATCTCAAAACAAGGTTACGGTGGCACGAAGCAGGTGTTCCTCTTCTTCTTTATTGGTAATAAGTTGGTTTGTAAATTGAAGTTTATTAGATGAAGCCTTCTACCAGTGTTTACACAAGACTGAAACACCACACGGCAGTTAAACACTGTACGAGTGGCTTTATTTTAATTGTGCCATTGTAGGTCAGCCAGGACACTATAAAACTCTAATGAATAGCAAAAAAAAATAACAAAAAACAATATAATACTTTCTTGCCTTTAAATGTCACTCTTAATAAACTTTTTTCTTTTTTTCTTCCACCATGGCAGCTCATGTTTTCCAGAGGAATAAGTGTAGATTAGGAGCTCCGGCTTCCAAATACGAGTTTGCCAAGTGGTACTTGCTCCCCGTCTTTTGTCTTCAGCTATCTTTATTGCCAAAAGCGAATGTTGGCGGGATCCCATGTCGTAGGAATGGGGGCCTGGACGCGAAGGCCTCAGCCAAGTGGCAGTGATTGTTTTCCATGTCAGGGGCATGAAAGCTCTGCTCGTTCTACAATAATCAAAACCCCCCAAAAAGTCTCTGTATAAATCCCAAAACCTCTTCTTCTTCCTCTTCTTCTTCTTCTGCTTCCTCTCCTTCTCTCCCCCTTTCCCCCCGACCCCACCACCATTTTCACAATTATGCACACACATTGCCATAAATCTAATGCGCTTTCATGATCTGTGGGAGCGGAGTACATAAAGCGTGCTTGCCGGATTTGCATACAAACATACTTATTCTAAATCCCCCTCAGAAGTTGTAAATGATTGTCTTTTCCTGAAATACATCTCAGCAAATTGTATTTGGGCATGTTTATGAATCCTATTATGGCATGGGTTTTATCATATTTTGTGGACAGTGATGGCTTCTCAGCATAGCTGTTAAGAAGAGGAAGAGAGGGGCCTTGGGCAATAGACTTTGTCATTTGTTTCAGACGGGCTCTGGATTCCCCTTCATTGCTCCGTGACAGGTCCGCGGTACCAAGATGAATCTGTGCTGGGTGCTAGATGAGCGATTCAGTAACTACTGTCTACTGGGTGAATAGGACCACATTTAGCGTTGCTCTTTGATGCAACACTTTTTGAGGCATTATTTGAACCCGGACCAAGAAAAGATCTACCTTTGATCAGGGCATTTTTGGATAAACTTTGGCCATATCGGTTTGCATGAAATAGATGCAGTTACATCAAATATTGTGTTAGGTCGACCTTTCAGGTCCCAGTACATTCTACATTGAAGAAGATGAAGATTTTATAATATTTCCTTAAACTTTGCCACCTTATAGCAACTGAAGTAACAGGGTGGAATACTACAAAGTTACAATCATACTGTCTTGCCATGAGTTCTTGTTTGTTGGGGGGGGGATGTGGATCTAAACAATCAAGAAATGTAGGGAATTTTGTGGAACATCAATTCTTATTACTTCTTTGAAGCATGACACTTTTAATGTGCTCTCACTCTGAATTTACAGCTTTCTGCTGTGTCAGGTCTGAGTGTGTTACTTGTACTACAACATCAAAGCCTCACCTTTTGGATCTATACTGATCAACCGGCTGTTTTGGAAGGATCTCTCTGTCCATGAATTATGCCTCTTCATGGACAGATGATTATGGACAAATTCATTTGAAATGAAGGCGAACTGTCAGATTTTCTTTCAGTTTCATGTTCTTTCAGCTAATTGAAACACATGATTGTTATTATGCAAGTTTCACATGGATAGTAAAGGCAATGTTGGTGTGTTTTCCTATGGTGAAGATATAAGGGCTGTAATATTAGCCTTTCCTCATTATAATAAGTTGGGCCGACATCACTAGTGAGAGAGGAAAATGTTTAACCGTTTTAGATAAAAACTACTTTGCGTGCTTTATTATCAATTTGATCGTAAAGTCAGTGAAAATAAAACAAATGGAAATTTCAATTTCATTACATTTACTTGTCCATTTTCCTCTTTTTTGGTACATTTCAACAAAAAAATATTTATTTAGAATGACTTTCCAATTGTTAGTATTATTTTTTTTTTAAATCAGATAAGCACATCTCACTAATGTAATAAAACATGTCTAAGCATTATGTCGTTTTAACTGACGTTGCCGGGGAAACCCAGGTGGGAGCTCGTGGGCGCTTGTCAGAATCAGCCATTAATTGGTACAACAAGCTGCTGAGTGAGAAGGTCATAAACATTTCAAGAGTTATAAAACTTTCATTAAGTTCTCACGATATTGCACCAGCGAATGACCCTCTTGCTCCCTCTCTCTCCCTCTTTTTGTCTGGGCGGTGTTGAAGAGGGGAACGACTGCGAACAAGCAGCTTCTTTGTGATGGCGGGAGCCTTTTTCAAACTGTCTCGGCCTCTTGACTCGTCCTAAGCCAGAGATCAGAGCTTGGAAAGTGGCAAAACAAAGGGTCGATTTAATGAGATTGTAAAACAGGCTGAGGGGAAAAGGAAGGGAGGGTGGGCACCAAATAGCCAGACTGCTAGCTCTGGTCCATTTCAAAAGGTCTTTTCAGGATCTGCTCTAAGCCGTCTCAATATGAGAAAAAGAATTAGGAAAAAAAAAAAAAATCAAAGGAATCCAAATGCTTTAACAGATTTTGACATGAAGAACATGTGGATATTTGTCTGCTGTTTTCCACCAAAAAGAGGAGCTGCATTCCTGACAAAAAAAAAAAAATTAACGTGCTCCACATTTCACATGTCAGAAAAGTATTCTTACCCCTTGGGAGAAAAATTCTTTTGAGCGCAATCTTCAAATAAGAGACGTCAGTCAGCAATTTTCATTTGACAACTTCCTTGAATCGGTCTGATTGAAAATGTGTAAATCAATTCGGGGATTTTCTCGCGCTGACAATCCGTGCAGCGGCTTTAAAAACCTTTGGCTGTCGAAGGAGGAAGTTTGGGAGATGAAAAAGAGGCCAACGTGATCGAGTGTGTGATTGGCCAAAAAACCAAAAAAACCAAAACAAAAGATACAAATTATGATGGGGCTTCTTGCTGTTTACACACGCTGTTCATAGCACTGGCAAAGATCACAAAGAAAACAACTTGCTCTGTCCTAGCAACGCCAGCGTCATGTTTATCGCAATACATCTGTCACGTATCTTCTCTAAAAAAAAGAAAAGGGGGAAAAAAAAGACTCTCTGTGGAATTAGACCATTTAACCCCTCCTCAGTTGCCATTAGAGGGGGATGGAGAAGACGAAGGGATGGAGGGAGGGGCAGAGGAGGACAGGAATGAAAACAAGCCAGAGTTGAGGAGATAACCATCAGGGTCCTAAACCCATTATCTGGCCCCTGTCCACTGTTGAGTGTCAGGAGTCACACCCAGGCCCAAGTTAGCCTGGAGCTGTTGACCTGATGCTCTCTGCTGACATTTCCATTCAGACGAATGGCTCTTTGCTGCATGCTAGGAAGTGTCCAGTTTGACCCTCACCTGCCCCAAAATCCCCTCCCCATCTTAACTGGGCAGAGGCCCTCTGTCTAACCTGTATACTGTTTCTTTCACTCCCCGCCCCTTCAGCACTGCTGGCTTGGCTTTCTTCAGTAATAATGGAGGACAAATGAAGCCAGGAAACCCTAATGGCAGCGGCAGCGGCGTTAAATGGCGTTGGCCTTCCGCGGTTCGTTCATTTGGACAAGAAGTGAGCGATGGGAAATCGAGCTGCCACAGTGCCGCAATAGTAAAAAAACAAAAAACAAAAAAAACTCCAGTGACCGCGTTCTCTCATGTTAAGGTTATAGGATGCAGTCGAGCTCTTTCAGAGGGACAGACAGTTATAGGCTCGTCAGGGGCGCCGCATCGTACACAGCTGTTTCTTTTATGTTCTTTAATTTGCTCGGAGGGGAAAATAAAGCACGCGAATGGGCCCGTTTTAGGAGGGCCCTAGACTCGAGACACCAGATACCAAAAGGACCATCATAGGTGCACTGTAGTTAACAAATGTGATTAGCAGGAACACAAGTAATCAGTTCAGGAAAGTGTGTCATTAAGTTGGTCTCCCTCACCGCCCCCCTTCCTCGCCCTGTGATTAATTTGCCGCTCATAATGACAGAATGGCCCTTCTCCGTGTCCTTAATGACCCTGGTTAATCTTTTAAAGAAATAAGAGAGGCGAGTAGACATATAGCGCTACATAGACAGAGGGAAACTGAGAGCAAAGGCAGAGGGACTAGATTTGACCTGCTCCCATCACAAGTATAGGACTTCATCCGCTGCAGAACTTGAGCCACCATGCAATGCCACTTTGAGAGGTTTAGAGAGTGGTTAAGTGGCGACAGACACTTAACAGATAATACACATGCTAATCTGCATTGTGAGATAAATCCCCTCTTTTTAGAGAGAACAGAGGCAACACATGGTGCCCAGCATCTGACACTATGCTCTCTCTAAAGTGGAGGTGGCAAGGAGATTAGCGTTGGGGAAAAGATCCCCCTATTATACACCCTGTTGCATAATTAAACACACTTCCACATAATTCATTCATCGGTGGAGTACATATTTGTCTTGGTTATTTTTTTTTTTTTTTCCGTAAGCCACGATAAGGTGGAATTACCCATTTGAATTAATCATGGGAATTAATGCTTTGATACCAGGCTGAGTCCCTTGCATCCGGCCAGCTGCACCGGCCAGAGCCTGCCTGCTTAACACCAGAATTGCCAAGCATATGCTAGTTGGAAAAGAGGAGGGCAGATAGGGAGGCCTGTGTGGGCAGGGAGGAGGTCCCTGTGGAGCCCTTCACAATGAAACACAATATCCTCCTCCTCAGACGCGTGCAATGACTTAAACACTCCATTGTATTAAATATGAATGAGGTTCCCCATTGTCCGCAAGCGGGCAAGCGGGGAGACAGTGTTGTCGATTAGCTACATGATTAAGCAGATGACACGGTAGGGGCCGCAGAGGTAAATAAAGGCCGCCTTCTGTCATTTCCTGGTCCCAAAGGGGAGCCCCCCCCAAAAACCCCCGTAAAAAAAGCTCCTCACAAAACTTAGCACTGCCAAAGCCGATTGACGGAAAAAGTGATAATGTATGACTGTGAAAACAGCTGAGTGACGGGAGGGTGGGAGTGACAGCCAGGGGAGATTAACAGGCTTGGAAGTGAGGAGTGGATGGAGTAAGTAAAGCGTGAGGAAAGAGAAGCTAAGTGTAATAGTGCAAAAAATAAAAATAAAACAAACAAAAACAAATATGCAAGAGGAGGTAAGGAAATCTTTAAAGAGCAGAAAAGGGGAGGGGATGATACAAAGTGAAGCAACAATAGCCTAGCAGCTACAGGATGGAGTGTGTTTGATTAAACAGGCAGGACAATTCAGTCACGCTCTATGTCAGGTGTTTATTATCACAGTGTAGCATTTGCATGTGAAAAAAAGACTCCCAACGCTTGCCTCCCTCCGCCCTTTTCCCTGCCTTCTGATTGGCTGAAGGGGCATCTGTGCCACATTGTTGCAAAGCCCTCCTGTTAGGAGTCCATGAACCCGGTCATGGATATTTGCAGTGGGTCCAATATGTCAAACGGTTATTATCGCCACCGTTAGCCCGAGAAACAAATGGAGGAAAAGAGACTCACGATGAAAGGGAATAAATTGTTTTAATCAATTCTCCTCAACAATCAGTCTGAGGTGATGGATCAAAGTCACTATTTTAGTTGATGTCACTGATTACTTTAAGAAATAAAGGCTTCTATTGCAAGGAATCTTAAAATAGTTGCAACTGGTTCACTTCTTAAACAATTGTCTGTGATTTTGATGATGTTTTCCACAGATTTCTGTCGACAAAGGAGAACATTGGAAAACAACACACAATAAAAGTATTTAAACAATTAAAGGGAAAGCGGGGGAACAACCTATTAAACCTAAATTAAACAGGTTAAATGCTAAGCGTTTGTTCTGTGTCTTCATCTTTGCTCCGCTTTCCCTTAAATTCCAAAGTGATTGAAAGGTTTGTTGGCAAGCTTTAATATGCTGTTAACTCTAATTTCTCCCATTTTAATAATTTCAAGCAGTTACCCTTAACAGACTCTTCTGTTGGAGTGTCACCCTCCCCATACCCACAGAATCCCCTCACCCCCTCACCCCCCACCCCCCCTCACTCCCCACCTCAGCCCCTCCACCAATTCCACACCGGGACATTCAGGTAACTAATCTGCCTTTAAATATGTCTCGAAGGAAGCTTGGCTAATTAGTATCGGAATTTACTGCCTTCACTTTTATTGACTTGTCCTACTTCTCCGATAATTAAGTAATGCGTAAGGTAATGAGCTATGTCATTCAGTCTTGCTGTTCAATTAGGGTGTAGAATCAATTATTGAAAATAGTTTCTTATGCCAACGTCTGGTGTGGTGACTACAAGTCTTGGCCTGAACGTGGAAACTTTGTAATGTTTTGTTCTTGGAAAGCGAACCAACACAGTGTGGAAACAAACCTTAGCCGTGCCACAGCGCTGCAGCAAAAACACAGGGAACTGGTGCAGAATACAATAACCGTACCTTAGTCTTTATTTACTGCATCTTTTCTAAATTGTATAATTTCATATTAAACATCTCGGGCTAGGCATTATAATAAAAAGCCCATTGGAAATTTGTCTTGAAGACTCTTTGTGAATCCAAATTTTATAAAGGTATTTCCAATCTTAACAAAAACATGAAGTTCATTATAAAAAATGTAATTAGAGTTGCACATTCCCCAGTGGATTGCCAGATAATGAACTCTTTATCTTGTCAGGCCAATTTAGTCTGATGCTCCTATAATTATGTTTACATCAAAATCAATGTTCCTTCTGATAAAATTTATTCAAAGTGATTATGAGGTATTATATTATCTGGGAACAACAAAAAAAGTGTTGTAAAGATTTTTGGCTAATACAAAATTTCAAAATCCCTTTTTTGCGGCCTAGACGTACCTGCTGCTTGCTTACACGTTTAGCTTCACTCAGCAACCTTATTCCACTCTTAGGGGGCAAATATGAGCTTTTTGTACTTAACGGAAGAGAAGAAGAACAAGAAAAATGATTATATCGACAGGGTATCAGTGCAGTATTTGTATCATCGCTCCAAAGAGGTAGAGTATACACACTGGGAAGACAAGCGCCATTGTTGTTGTTCTTCTTTTGCTCATGATCTGACTCAGTGTTTTCTTTATCTGCTGTGATTGGTGCTACCTTCTGACCAGGAGCATTAAGGGAGGTGAACAGCTGAAGCAAAATTCTGTCCAGGAAGGTAATGAACAGAATGTGTGACAAAGGGCAGCCCTGGCGGAGTCCAACTCTCACCGGAAATGAGCCCAACTTACTGCCGGACCAGACTCTGACAGCGGCCATACAGGGACCAGACAGCCCATATCAACCCCATACAGTTGTTGACATCTTTAAATCAATTTATGAGTGAAAGGTTTTTCACATCTCTACTATGAAACTAAAAAAATGCCCGAACTAAGTGTAGTGGAAACGACCTACAGGTGAACGGGGTGTGAAATGTCTCAGACACACCTCAGAACAGCAGGGGTAAACGAGGACCTACGGAGCTACAGCCAGACCAAAACATTGCAGTTCCACTTTATCAAGACTGCAACTGAATGATTTGAAGATGAAATGGAAGGATTTAAAGATGCACTGTAAATTTTATTTCTATATACTCCAGCACAATACATCAGTTTTTTTACAAAGAGAGATATTGTGTAATCTTCAGTGTCCTAGTGTTAAATAGGGTGATGACTGTCACAGAGATCATACTTAATTAAAAGTGTCTGACATTTTTACTCTGCTTCAAATTTAAAACAGATTTAATCCCTTTTTTATTGCTTATTTATTAATGAATATTGACTTATTTTGGAAACACTGAGTCTTTTCAGACACGCTAAGCTTGATGAGAGCATTTAGCTTAAAAAAAAAAAAGCTCAAATAAATTTGAATTCCTAGTATCTGTTGCTTGTAAGCTTTGCTATCCTGAACTGACACTTCATGAGATCAAAAGGTATTCTGGGAATTGAAAACAGGATTGGTTGAGTAACTTTATGAGAAAATTTTAAAGCTCCAGCAGGGTCATGCCAGTACTGGTCGGCGTAACCAGCGCGGAAACATGAATAGCGATAGTTGGATGAGCTCCCAGTTTTACTAAGGATGAGTCACTGCTCTTCAGTTTTGTCCACATGAAGACACATGCATCATACGGGCTTATGTAAGAACCACCGCAGAGGTGTTAATTTGGAATTGTTCATCCATAAACTTGTTTTGTCAGGTAATTAAACACACCTCCCTTTTTTCCTGAAATTTAGAATTTGATCAAGCCAAGAACAAAAAGGAGATCACAGGCATAGGGTGAAGAAAAGAGAGACTTGGGTAAAGGTCATACACACACATAAAAAAAAAAGTTGGGGGAGGATTCCTCCACCATGTTTTAGCAGTATCAATTTTCTATTATTATTCAGGATGCCAGAGGTCTCGGCTGGTGTGCCAGTCAGCGCTGAGCTGATGTGACAGGCTCCCAGAAAGATGCTAAAACCAAGGACATTAAATTCCCCCTGACAGCAACCTTGGAGACCGTCCCAGGCACACGTCGCTCTAACTGCGGTAAATCAGAGAAATAAACTCAAAAGAACATAATGGAGTCGGCTCTCATCATTATTATGACAAGCAGGTTTATTTAGTGTACATTTGGCTCTCCCTCGGCTTCTGTTGTGTGTGTTTGTGCTTGCCTTGTTGAGCTCTAACGAGCCAACCAGGAGTGACTGTCAACTGTCAAAAATTCCTGGGAGCCAAAGCTGCCGTTGGACTTTGTATGAGCTAAAGCCGCAAGATTAGAAGGAAGTGCAATTTGATTGTATGAGAAAATCCCACTCATGACCAGCAAACGCACACACCTGGGGGTGGGAGGGTAAATACATCGAGCAAGTGCCATAGTTTGAGCGCACAAATTCAAGAAAGCTTTGGATCTGTTCATTTTTATGTGTTTGTTTTATCAAAGCCGGTTTTGAAACTATGATATTTTAAAAAGAAAGAGTAGATAGTCTGATGTGCAGATTCAAGATACCACATTACCTCTAATTCCTTCTGCGACATAAAACATGGAGATTACGTCCTGTGTGAGTTCGAACATGGGGATAACCCTCAGACCCCCTCCTGCCAATTATACATGGTGCGTTTGTTCCTTTGATTAAATACAGAAAAATGAAGAAAAAAAAGCTCACGGCACAGCGAGGAGCTGTAAATTGAGCTATCTATTGGCCCTTCATCATTATCGTGCTCCATGCTTATTTTTTATTTTTCTTTGGTCATACATTAATTTCCACACATGAATACACAGCTCCAGTTTTAAATACAGCTTTTGTGACATGATTCACAGGGTTTGTCTTTTTTCTTTTTTTTTCATGTTCTCCCCCTCAAAAAACGTCGCACCAGATTCCGGTGACGTTATCTTTCCTTTACAGCATGACGGATCCTTCTGCATCTTGTCAGGCCTCTCAGAGGAAGGCCTTTTTGACATGTAAAGCCACGCTGCATGCGACAGGATGTGATGTGGCGGTTGTGTGTACGTTTCCCCACGTGTGACCTCTTCATTCTCATGGAGGGCTGCATGAACACAACGGCGTCGCCTCGTCATTATGTGGAAGATACAGGGGTGTGTGATGACACACGCCGGCTTGATCCGGATCCGTGTTTGTGGCTGATTTTTCGTGTGCAAGCATTTAAATCTGGCCTGCGTCCAGTCTCTCTCAGTGCGCTTCCTTATCTGACTTTATGTGCCAAGGCCTTAATCTAATGACACGTTCACACCTTCCCAAGACAGCGCCAGTGTCCACACGGTAAAGACGTTGTCTCCATCCGTCCCAACTTCTCGTCTTCAGCTCGCCCGGTGAGAGCAGGTGACAAGCTTAATGGAGGTGTGAGAACATGTGTGTTTACCTTTAGCTCGAGTCAAAAACACTCTGTCAGGCGTCAGTCACTGAGATTAGATGTAGTCTGAATGTGGAGAAGATCACCATCACGTCTGATTAGCCTACGAAGAGCTGCTGCGCCATGGAAAATGATATTACCAAATTAACTTTCAGTTTGTAATCACAAATGTTTAATATGTGATAGACTAGTAAACCACAGTCTATTCACACATTCGCCTAGCTGTGAATATTTTATGTGGGACTTGAATCCAAATTATTTATGAAAAATCTATTCACAGATTCTTTCATAGTACATATAAATGTTTGAAGGAAGCTGAAATATGTAAACACAAGCCAAATTATAATACAATTTGGTTGGCCTTTGCAAAGCAGCCAATCCAGGAGCACAATTTCATTTCCTTGCCATTTATTGGCTGAACACACAAGAGTGGAAATAAGAAAGACAGTAGATATTAGGTTCTACCATATCGAAAATAAAATTTTTACTCTGCATATTAATATTGTTTGAACTATTAAAATAGGTAGTTATCAGAGGGGGCCGCAAATGTCCTCAGATTTAGCACACAGGTGTGATCCCCCACCGGAGCGAATACCGGTTTTCAACTGTCGCACGTAAGGAAAAAGATTATGATTTTCAAAATATTTTACAATGGGGCCGCAATTTACAATTACGGTCCCATTTACCCATAGTTAAAATCCAGTGAAACCAGTTGCCTTAAGAAGTCCCTTAATTAGAGTTAAAATGTGATTCATTTAATCTCAGCATAAAAGTAGCTGCTTTGGGATAACCTCAGTTTTTTTTTTTTTTTTTCAAAGAACCATCATTAAGATACAAAAAGACACCAGACAAGCCTGAGAAGAAACGGGCTGACAAAGCTGCAAACCTACCAAGACAATATTCTTCCACCTAAAATGACAGACTGGACAATGAGCAGACAGGCACATCTCACAACCAAGTATCAGCAATAGAGCAAAATTTAACACTTCAACAAATTTTACACGTCCAGCAAACAATTGTTTCTCAACTATTGCCTCATTCTGTCATGCGGACAACGTTTTCTAGATTTCTAGCTCATACAATCTTGCGCAATTCTATATTTTTCTTGTGATGCTTCATCCACCTCAGAAATCATAGTTAACCCACACAGAAACAAATCTGGATTTTATTTCTCTACTTAATACTTCTGCCCTCTTGTTGTATTTATGAATCATTTGCATCAACTTTACACCTGTCCACCTTTAAAGCACAAGAAATTCTTCTTCACCGCCGCAGCGCCTCTAGGGCCTCTAGCGCCTCTAGCTCCTCCTCCGTTTACATCCCCCTCGAAACTAAACTCAGCGCAAAGTCCTGACACAAAGGGGCACCGTTGAGGAAGTCAGCACAATAAAAAATCGTAAGGGGTCAGCATATGTCTAGTCAGGGTACAACACCTCATAAGACAACTGTCCCAACCGAGCAGATTGGGACTCTCCCACTGCTCATACACAGGGTGGCATGCGGCTGTACAGTGAGTGTGTGCGTATAGTCACCCGTGTCATGTACAATATCCTACAAGTGAATATGGGGCAGGATAGCAGGAGAGCTGCATGGGCAGAATTGGGTGTTGCCCCCAGGGTGTTTGCTGTAGTCTCTGCCAGTACTGTCAAAAAAGGCGTAGGGCCTAAGTTTTTTTTGGAGGGTGTGGGGGGGAGTCGGGCTTTAATACAGTGTTCAGGGCAAGGTAAGGTTATTAGAGAAATTGTCATGAATTTAATCTACAATTTAGAGCTTGAGGACTTCCTGCAGGAAGTCAAAAACCTCTCGGCCTACAAGGTAGAGATTAAAAAAGTATTCCTTGTCAAATCATGCAGGTTTCAGTTCCCTACTTAAATGTTATGTGTTGTCTTGTGTAACTCAAATAACTTATTCATTTATTTTTTTTAGACACATAGAAATGTATTGCTAACATACCGCCATTTAAAAGACTGGAAAACTACTAATTATTACGATTTCAGTATTTTCACCAACTTAAATCTGAGTATCTTCGTACGACATATGAACAAAAATTGCAGATAATAATGTAACAGCGTTATCAACTATTACTTTCTTTTACTTTAATGAGACACTTAGGCAGACATAAGAGAAATGAAAATACTTTATAGCCAGTAGGATTTGCCTCCACAATTTAAAACTAAACAGCTGTGTAAGTTCAATGTTGGTTTCAGAAAATAAAAGGCTAAAACAGAACAGGCCCCTCTGAGAAACTCAGTAGTTTTTCCTTTAGTAGAATTCATCTAACAACTATAATACTTCTTGATGAGTCCTAATAGTTTTGTACACTTATTAGGCAACTATTAGAATCAAAATAATAAGGTTTTGACATAAAATAAATAATAATCTCTTTACAAATAATAAATAATCTGCCTCGTGTCATCTTTAGTCAGATGCCCAGTTATGACATGGCAGCAATGACTGCGAAACACTAAAGATATGAATGCGGATCCCTATTTGTTGTTTATTTTCAGCCTTCCACCCGAGTCACTGATCCATCCAGAGTTAATCACTCCAAACAGCATTGCAATTAGTGCAGTTTGGAGTCAAACATCCATCTCCTGCTCTATCTATCACTGCTTTTTTTTCTTTCCTCTATGTGGTAATATTCCTCAATTAAGGCATTATTGTAGCCTACTTCATCAACGGCTAAAGTAATCAAGATTAATCTCAGTGAGCTGACACGCACTGTTTGCTAAGGAACACACAGAACAATTGCTCTGGGCGAGCATCATTAGGAAATGCAATAAAATTAGGCAAACTGATTATATTTCAAAACTGGGGAGCAAAATAAAAACACAGTTTGGGGAGGGCTTCAATTATGCCGTGTGCGCTTGCTTGTTTTACCATCAGCCATTAAATGACATTACAGTTTTAATACAGGGGCATAAGTTTTATCTGTGCATGGGAAATGTTTAAAAAAAGATCGACCATAAAATTAGGACCACTGACAAGTTATATGTGTGAAACCTTCTGCTCTGTCAGAAAGCAATTTTGGCTTTACACAGATAATACTCATCCCGTCAACTTTGCTG
Organism: Micropoecilia bifurca; assembly: GCA_903067075.1. Classification (NCBI taxonomy): domain Eukaryota; kingdom Metazoa; phylum Chordata; class Actinopteri; order Cyprinodontiformes; family Poeciliidae; genus Micropoecilia; species Micropoecilia bifurca. The sequence continues at coordinate 24,069 of CAEGAF010151547.1, forward strand.
CACACTCATAAAACAGTAACTATAGCAGTGGCATCCACCAGCATGCCCTGCAAAAACTGATCCTAGGAAGCTCCAAGGAGGCAATATGAAAAAATCTGAAAAACCAGCACAACTAATCTAAACATGTTTCTTGTACACCTTTAACTTTACTAACCCAGTGGCTAGTTTTGTTGATTATCACCTGTTTTTGGCAGCTGCTGCAACAAATGTTTGATTTCTTTCAAAGTGTTTTCAATGCTGTATAATATGGGTTAAGTGGTTAGAATTTTGTCATTAGAACAAAAATGCCTCCTGAAGGGAAGTTTTCATTGGATTTTAGCTCAGAGGGGAATTAGAAAGGAGGTGTGTGTGACTTGTGTGTGTCTGTGTGTGCGTGTTTTTATCTGTTTATATGATTGTCATATTGAATTAGCATGTGCACTTCTGTGAAATTCTATAGGTAAAGTACTTGTGTTTATTTATGTATTTGTTCCTGCAGTCACTGGCTCGCTGCTGAAGTATACAATCTATTTATGTCATTCATGGCCACTCAGTGGTGAACAATACTCTGAAACACACACTGTGGTTTGCCGGTTAGCACTGAAACCGTTTTAAATGCTTATTAATCTTGCCTAAGGCTAAAATCTTCCTGCTACTTCCCCAAAATGGGAAAATGAATGAAAATACATGAAAATATGAAATATACCTTATCTTATCACTGTGCGGAGGTAATATTATGTGATCCCTTGCTGAAATAGCTGGGAACATTCCATGAATATATTTTGAATATTCCCGTTGTCAGCATGTGAACTGATGTACAGCAGAGTTTATATGCATTCATGTCGCCTGTCCCCTGTCACGCATCGCCCATATCTGAACACTCTCCCAATCAACGTTGACACAAAGGGCCACTTTAATTTAAATTGACCGCAGAAACAAAATTATCTTGTTTTTCTTGAGCAGAAATGTTCTCATCTCTCTTCCATCCTCGAGATCACAGTATGTTGCGACAGATAAAAGATGAACTGAATTAACCATGAGCATTTTTCTCTTTGTGATAGCAGTGCTAGCCCGGCTGCTTTCCATCAGGTGTGGTCGCTACTATGAGTTGTGTGCAGTTTAGTTATTTCTTTCCCTATCCAGGTAATTTTATTGTCCAAACTCAAAGAAGTGAAAAATGTGTTATAGACAGGTTTCAACCTGTTAGTGCTACTCAGGTGAGAACATGTCTCGTTGTTTAAAATGAGCTAGTGATAAAAAGTAATGCACATACATTTATAGTATGCAAACATTTTACAGCTAGCTAGCTAGTCAACTAGCTAACTTATCAGCTATTTAGTCTGCTAACTTGCCAGCTAGCTAGCTAGCTAGCAATGAAAATACATAGCTAGCTAGATAGCCAGATAGTTAAATATAAAAAAACCACATGCTGTAAGACAAATAACATGTATCTATACAGTTTGTTACCTGTATTGTAATCTGAGTAAAGCAAAAGTTGTGTCAGCTGACTGTTACCAGCCTCTGCCTTGATATTGAAACAAGGGAAATACCTGTAGACTGACATACGCATATGTTTGCATTAAATACAGTGTTAGGTCAGGCTTCTGTGTTGTTTTATTCCCATTCTGAACTTGTGTGGTCAACCTCAGAGCCTTTCTTACTGTGCTGCTGAAAGCTACGATGTTGATTTTACTTATTGATTTATTCTACAGTAACACCACTGTCCTTCACTGTGTCAGTTGGGCCCTGTGAATGAGTTTCTGGAATTGTGATTATTTATTTGAGGTTAACCATATATTTCCAGGCCACACAAGGATAGAAGCACATGAAATCAATAGCATAACATTCACATATGCCACTGCGTGATATTCATTGTTCTCAAAACATAATCAATATGTTCATAAACAATCAGGGTGACCTTTTGGCACCTCGTGACCTTCTTGCTTATAATTAACCTTGCTCAGATTGCGCCACTGACCTGCGCCTATAGACTTTATGAATAATGAATGTACTTCATTATCATACAGTAGTTGAGTCGTTTGGAGGTATCATAACCTATGTGTGAATCTTTACGTTTTGTTCCTCCTGAGGCGACTTTTACCTCATTCTTTGTCCAGGATTATACAGTTTGTTTTCTCTCTCTACTCTCACACTCTCTCTCTCGCCCTGCGTCTCTCTCTTTCTCTCCCTTTCTGTGTGTCTTTGCTGTTCTTCCTCTCTTCTCTGTGAGGAAGAAAATAGAAGAAGGGGGCGATAAGGAGAGAAATAGTTAACAAATTCTGCAAGTGATTGATGGGCTAATTTCAAGCTCTGAATAAAGCAGTTTCCTAAGTCTGTTGATTCTCCATTTATTAGGGAATGGAAACATTTATCAAAAAAGTCACATTTTTTGCTTAAGCAATAATTGCATTTTTAAGCCCTCATTAGGTCCCCCATGCATACATAATCCAATTGAATAAATACAGAGTTGGAGTAAAGAATTAATACCCTTCTTATGGTAAACTGAAAGTTGAGGATTCTGCGGCTTAACTCCAGTTTTGCATGAAGTAGTCTGAAAACCATGGAGGTTAAAGTACAACCTCCCACTAAATACTTAAAGTAGCTCAAATTATTCTTCAATATCAGTAAGAGGCGTTTTTTAAAGGTTAAAATATGGTTTTTATTTATAGAGTGAAGCCAAAAACAATTCACATTATGGTGTTAAAACTACATTAGGTTATATTAATGTTCACAAATCAGTTATACTTACCAAAATCTGTTGGAATAATAAAAAAGAAGACTAAATACATCACAGAGAGATCTTTGTCTATTTCTTGGTATTCAAACTATATTTAAAAATCAGCAGACAATTTCAAACTGTAAACAAAAGGTTACACACTGATATGACCTCATAATCTATAAATTCGAAAATGATCTAAATTATTCACAGACAAACATCGACTCACTACTGATTATCTAAAACAGGAAAAAAAAGGTAAAGCAAATTAAAAAGTAACAAACCAAATCAAAGCTAATTTTGTCCAATTTACCTTCTGCTAATAACAAAAGCAAATTAATAATCTGGAAACCAACATTTAAAGCAGCAATTAAAACTAATTAAAAACCAAAAAAAGGTTATCGGTTTCTCATAAGCTGAACGGGCTTTATGGCCTATTTCTGAATTCTGAAACTTTGCTCTGATCTAACAGATGTGAAAGTCGTATTTCAGGACCAACATCATGACCCATTTACTTCACCAGCACCAGACAACAGCCACAGTTTTAGCAATAATTTTATATTGTAAACTCCAATATCAGTGGTTTTACTATGCACTGCAATGGCTGAAAGCTGGAACCTGGCCTTGGTAGGCACATCAAGCGAGTACGGTTTCCACCTTCGTTGCTACTTGGCCACATACTAAGTTCTCCAAGCTGACTTTAGCTTGTTGATGTTTGTGTATACAATTACATAAAAAACAGCAGTCATGTCCTGTTACCTGGCAACGGTCCCACTAGCCCGCTATGGCTCTTGTTCTAGTAAGGAGAGCCAGTTTTAATCACCCAGCAAATTTCCAGCACTAAAAACAGACAGGGCCTCAGCTTAATCTTGTTAGCACAATGAGGCCATTTTCAGATATCATTGCTAATCAAATCATCCCAAAGGCACCAAGCCTGGGCCCTTTTTTTTTTTTCCTTTGGTTTGAGACATAGCAGTGTCGGTGGATGGGGGCAGATGTGTGAAAATGTGTGTGTGCGTGTGGTGTGTTTGCGTATGAGTATGGAAAGGGGGCTGGCGGACGAAGCTGTTGCTTGCATGTGTTTGGACGCACTCATGAAGGCGAGGACTCATATGGCGTAAGGGTTGTTTTTGGTGTTAGAAAAATTTGGGTGCAAGCCATTAAGAGAGTGTAGAAACTGCGTACCTGCTGTGAGAACAGACCAAGTCAAAACGTGGAATCTGCAACTCTCAGTGCTTCGTAATCGTGGCCAATCCTCTTGCCTGTCTTCCCCTTCAAATTCTGCATTTGGTCCTAAGCTCTCTCTTCAATTTGAAAAACTCCTCCATGTCTCCCAGTAGATAACCTGCATTTTCTTTTTTTTTTTTAATAGCCCAAAGCCACTTGCCAGCACCTAGAGATACTCCCCAACCAAGGGCCCAGGAGAGCCCACACAACAGAGAGAAAAGAAGAACAAAGCCAACCTGCAAAGTCTTAAAAAGTTAAAACATGTACTTTGATAGCCTCGGCCTACCTATTGCAGCAAACCGATCCGACCCCTGGGAGGCTGACAGCACCGCAGAGGAAGAGGGAATGCAGAGGAGAAGGAGAAGTGGGCCACAGCAGCCTCAAACTCTTCACTCCTTTCTATTTTCCATATCTACATACACACACGCAGACGTAGCGATCTGATATATGCCGAACTGATGGCTCCGATACAGTTTCCCCGTCACATCAAGTGCGCCGGAGTAGCAACGCTCACAGTCCAACTACTTTCTGCATTAGCATATCTATCTTTGAACAGTACGTTGACTGAAAAAAAAAAGAAAAAAGAATGGAACACTTGGAATACTGTACATTGTGGGGAAAAATATATTTAAATGCAGTGGGAATACCCTGGGATTTACACTTTATCTGACAACTTGAATTTCCTTTAACAAATTTCCTAGAGCACAGTCTTATAACTCTAGTTACTTTACTGTAGTCTGACTTCTTGCGTGGCGGTGATGTTCGTTGGGTGTTTGTTGCTGTTGAACTGGTGTTGAGAAGTCCTAAATGACGCACAGGTGTATAGAAAAGCTTTATTTATTTTCAAAGAGGACTGCAAGTTGTGGCATTTGTCAGCCATGGAGTTCATTTTGAAGGCATTGCATTAGCTTTTTCTTACATAATCTGACCAAGGACCACTTCATACATATGGGTCAGTATTGAAGTTCAGGAGCAGACTAAAGCAGGATGATGTTAAAATACAATATTCCAAACCTTGAACAACCTGCACTGTGCTGTTCAATCAATCCTGTGGAAGTAGGAAGAGTATGGCATTACTGGAAACCTGGCAAAACTTTGGCTTCCACTTGAACTCACAAGCAGGATAATGTAGATATTTTTCAAAAATCGAGCCTTAGTAACTTTGGATGAGCTGCAGAGAGCCTCGGCTCAAGTGGGAGAGCGTGTCAACAAAACTATTATACAACAGCTCCAAGAAAAAATAAGGAGAAACCCATGAAAAAGCCCGTTTGCAGTTAATCGGCAGCGATTTTGATGACACTGGTGATGGCAGCATCATTCCATGGGAATGGTTCCCTTCAGCAGGGGAGGGGAAGGTAAATAATCCTGGAGGAAAACCTGGGAGAGGCTACAAAACACAAAATACAGTTAATTTATTGTATTAACTTTAAAACTGTAAAAGTCTGAATTGTGCTTTTTCTCGTTTTTACAGTAAAAGCTTATGAATTGCAATACTGAGTTAAATGCGCAGGTTCTAAACAGCAGATAATTGTGCTACGGTAATGAAAGATGTTCATGTTTTTAATGAAGCCTCTCAGTCGTCATCAAACATCCATGTGTCACAAATCCCCAATTAAAGAAACACACTAAGGTCTCATAATTGCCAAGAAATGGTTCAACATTAAATGTGACAATTTATTGCCCACAGTGTTGCAATTTATTGCTCCTACTAAACCTGTTGTTGGCTCCTAAATCATTGACCTTAAGTGTCAGAAAGCCTTGTTAGATGAGTGTCCATGGTGATAGAAAGCTTGAAGCACTCCTCTCTCTCTCTCAGTCTCTCTCTCTTTCTCACAATAGCAGGGGGTGGATAGTGCCGCCATGTATGGATGCACTCCCTGAACACACACATACACCCACACACAGCCTCCTCCTCCTCCTCCTTCCTGTTATTAAATTTGCCTGTTAATTTTCTCTGAGGGTTTTGTGTAATTAATGGACCAGTTTAGAAGGGCCAGCGAGACCCAAGACGCCGTCACTATCCCTGTCCCTGCGGTCAGGCCATGAAGGGCCACTCCAGAGGCCCACTGGGGTCCCTCCAGCACGGGCGCCAGGCCCTGTCAGTCACATCCCCACCCAGGGATGTAAGCTTGTCTATCAGGACTTGAATGATGGAAAGATTGGACCGTGCAGTTGGTTGTGGCAGATTTTCCCTCAAGTGGCCGTGATTGTGCTCATTACTGCCCACTTACATTTCATCAGCGAGTTAGCCAGCCCTGCACGGTTAGCACCACTGACTCATTATTACAAATAAGGTTTGGGATTTAGGCCTGAGGTGTGCAAAGCCCCCTGGGCTCCTAAGTTTTTAAAATATACCGGGGGAGCTTTCCAACAAAAATCATAAAGAGAGACCGAAACAAACGTGAAGAGGGAGAATGAGAGACATGGTGCTTTTGTCTGGTCAGATAAAACAAAGAGGAAAGTAGGAGGGGCTTGAATCAATATGTGATAACGTCCACTGTCATCTGTAGCTGGCCCTGCCTCTTCCTGGATGAGTAAACACATCCAAGGGTTGGTTGTTTTTTACACACAGTCTGGTAACTCTCTTTGAGATCCAACTTATCTCTACTTTTCTCCATTACTATTTCCAAAAGAATAAAACAAAACAAAAAAATAAAATAAAATGTAACCAGGGTATTAAAAGTTTAACCACAGACATAAATATTTATCGTTTCACAAGTAGTACATCAAAGGTGAAGTTTTCATGTATGGAAAATCAAAACTCTCCATCAAACTGCGACAACAAAGTAAAGATAAGGCGACATAAGGTCCCACAGATGACGGTACAGGTCAGAGTGCAAGCACCAAGAATGAACGTAAAGACATTTTCCGTAGAACTCAGAGACAGCATTGTCTTAAAGTACAAATCCAGGGAGGGTTCGAAAACATTTCTGCTCCTTTGAAGGTCCCAATGAACACGGTGCCCTCAATCATTGGTAAATGGAAGAAGATAGGAACCATCCCCAATTGCTGACCGATTTGGGGGTGATGAGTCAGGGAGGTGACCAAGGACCTGATGGTTACTCTGTCAGAGCTCCAGCTTTCCTCTGCGGAGGAACTGAAAGACTCTCAGACCAGGTGAAATAACATCCTCTGGTCTGATGAGACAAAGACTGATCTCTTTGGTATGAATGGCAGGCATTGTGTTTGAAGGAAATCAGGCACAGTTCATTATCAAACTAATACAATGCCTACAGTTAAGCATGGCGGTGGGAGAGTCATGCTATGGGGATGCTTTGCAGCACCGGGAACTAGCAGATTAGCCAGGATAGAGAGAAAGATGAAAGCAGCAAATGTGCAGAGATATCAAGGATGAAAACCTGCTCCAGAAAGTTCTTGATCTCAAACTGGGGCGACCGTTCATTTGTCAGCATCACAACGATCTTAAGCACATGGCCAACATCTCAAAGAAGCGGCTCCAGAACCGCTCTGTGAATGTCCTAGAGTGACCAAGGGTTAGGGCTGAGCTTGGTGACCAAGTCCAGAGTTAACTTCTTTACACCATCTCTGGCGAGAACTGAAAACGGCTGCATATGGCTCCCATTATATATGACAGAACTTGAGAAGTACAACAAACCAGAATGGGCAAAACTGCCTAAAGGCCGGTGAGATAAGCTTCTGGCATCCTACTCAAAAACACCTCAGGTTGTAACTGCTGCCAAAGGTAGATCAATAAAGTATTAAACAACAGCTGTGAAGACTTAAGTAAATGTGATTTATTTGTTTTCCGTTCTTATTAAATTGGCAAATCACTCAATAAAGTTTTTCAGGTTGTCATAATGGGGAATTTGTGTGTAGATTTTTGAGGAAGTAGATTCATTTTTTGCACTTTGGAATAAGGCCGTAACATAGCAAAGTGTGGAAGGAATGAAGCTCTCTGAATACTTTGTAAAAAATACCATATGTTCGTTAAAGCGACCAAAATTAAATCTACAAGTAAGGAAAGCCAGAAGTTGCTCAAGAGACACTAGCTATGTTGTCAGAGAATTAACAAACGTGTATTCTGCAGAGGATTAAGAATAGTAATTTTTCAAGAATTGTAATAAAAAAAATATTATGTATTAAATTTTTGCTCCAATCTTCACCAGCATTGTTGCTAGAAACTGAACAGGCCTGTGTCATTTCTCCTAACAACTGTCACCTGTAAGGCGGCTGTGCAAGCTGGTTTAATAATACTGTGACATAGCTGTCAAAACTACTCCATAGACATCTTCTGTCACCTCTCTCAAATTACATGAATCCTCCTAAAGTTAGCTTCCCAATAAGATGTTTTTGTAGAAAATGCTACACATGTTTGATGTTAAAACCCTGATCGAGAGCCTACGACATAGGTTAAAACGCTATTACCGGTTTAACACATAACTTAACAGAGGGGAATGATAAGAAAAGCAAAAAAATACAATAAAATAAAAGCTTTTTCACATCCTCACAACTGCAGCAGCCTTTACAGTATCGCTATGTAGTAAGGTATCCTCAAAGACAAGTTTATAAAAATATTAGTTTGATTTAGTGTGTTATGAAAACAAACATGGTAAGAACAACAAATGAGTAAGTAGAAAGTCAAACCCTCTTCTTCTCCTCTGACTAAATTGTTTTTGTTTCCATTGAATGTACTCAGTTCAGCATCATTTTTTTACCTTTTTGTGATTATACATCCACCTTTTACGAGTTTTTCTTACAACTTATATCGTTTTGGTTTATACTGTGACACAAAACGACATAAGGCAGAGAGAGCAGCTGGAACACTTGCTGAATGTTGCAGACGTATTTCTCTTGTTAATTTAATCCGAACACTATCCTGTTCAAATAGCTGGCTGACGAGCTAAACTTGGGTCAAGCTCAAAGCAGATGCCACAAGAGGTAAACAGAGAGGGGGGGATGAGGTGAGAGTAGGAGGATAGCTGATAGGATTTGAGATTAAATACGGTATGTCTGCCCTCTTCTGGTCAACGCCACCATCATCCACCCTGACAAGCCACACTGGAGGGAGTAGATGGGGGGTCAATGTGATGGGCTGGACTGTGGTACCCATAGACAACAACCTCTTGCATTTTATGAATTTTCTAAAACCACCTCCATGCAAAACTCAAATATTTCACATCGTCTAATATATGTCTTCAGTGAAAATGACTTGTGTAACATTATTGTATCATACATATCAACATGGAGATTATATATTCATTTTGTGTACTTCGCATGCTGTTAATATCAATCCAATGTCATATGAAATTACTTGTCTGGGTGACTTAAAGCTCCCTGATATTCAAAATGTAATTAAACAGTGCTGTACATATCCTGCTATTTTCATTATTACCTAAGCAGCAGCTTGATTATGAGGAAAAGAAAATAAGAAAATGGAAATGGTTTTCCTCTGTCTCTTGACTGACAGCATTGTTTTTTTTAATCTCATTAGCAACAGGAAATTGACTGCAAATGATGAGTGCACATTCCTAATATTACTAATTTACTTCAGCGCACTGGGTGTTTCTTTAACACCTGGCATTTATTTGTTAGCCATAATTGCCATGGCCCCGGCAAGCAGACAGTTGCTGAGTGACGCACAGTCGAAGTGAAGTGTGCATGTGTGTGGAGAGGTTTAAATTCATATGCGTGTGCGCAGCAGCGACTCACAAGACTGTGTTTGTGCGAGGGGAGAACACAGACTTTGGTTTCAGCCTACATGCAGTGCATGTGTGTGTAGGTGTGTGTGTGTGTGTGTGTGTGTGTGTGTGTGTGTGTGTGTGTGTGTGTGTGTGTGTGTGTGTGTGTGTGTGTGTGCTTCGGTGTGCTTTCCGTCTCCGGGGGCCTACGTCTGCCTCCGAGTGCTGCTGGGGCAGGTGTGTAGCCAACAGGCAGTAGTGATGGCTAGTTAGCCAACTCTGAAGTGAGAGGTGGACTCTTAGAAGAGATAGTTAGTGGTGGGCAGGATTAGGCTCCTTATGTCAATAACAGATGACTCTTTATTCTGTGCTGCATCATGTTTGTTTGGAGAAATTCAAAAATTGGTCCCAGTGAGGTGCCCACACTTCATGGTTGTATTGAGGCCTGGGGCAGCAAATCAAGGCATGAGACTGGAGATGGGAAATTTTGTCAGCTATTATTATAATGCAGCGTTTGGTCCAGGTTGAAATGATGTTGTCTGTGTACCTTGTGTTAAGGTGTATCATATAATAACGGCGACTAGAACTGAGTTATGCTAGCTCTTACAGTGCTAATATTCTGTTAAATCAAACATCACTGAAAGAATGAATTGAATACAAGAAAATCGTTTTATTTGTGAAGAAATTTTCACATAAGAAACATGTAAAAAAAAACACACAATTAATTTCATTGATAGTAAAAATATCTAAAGCGTATGTGCACCCTAGAAAATATAGATTTTCATTTTAATAAACACAAAAATAATTCAGTTAAAATTATTCGGGTTTAACAACTAAAAGGAACCTTCATAAATTTGTTAAATTCTAACCAATATCAAACATTTACAGTTTTATATACAGTAGAAATAAAAATTGTGCAGACAGACGGACAAACCCTTGGTTCCAGTTGTTGACCTTTACCTGAAGGTCACAGCTAAGACAACCATGCTTCCTGGCAATGACTTCTAAGCTCATTTTATTAGCACGTTTTCATATTATGTCTTAGACCTTATTACAGTCCAAATGGTTAACATTTAATAACCCTCGAAATTCTGTTTTGAGTCAATTTTAAACTTTCTTTCACAAGCGACCCCAATCCTCTTTGCAGACGCTTCAATTAGTCATTTATCCAAACAGACAGTTGCCTAGACAACTGAACCAGTCAGTCAATAATCATTTGATCTCAAACTAAATCCTGCATGGCAGGAGAGTTTCTGAAGATGACCAAAATCAAATTACAACCCCGCTGCAACTCGTTTCCTCTCCAGCTTAGATCTTCTTCATTTCATTTGCGTTGTCTTCTCATTGCATTGTCTTGTTGGCCTTTGTGAAAGAGATGTCAATCACTCTATGACATATGGGTAGCTAAAGATTAAATGTGAACGGAAGAGTGAAAATATTGATTCGATACAGGGTTTATTTCCGACACCGCACATATACGTTTGATGTGAATTACGGGTTCCTGTGCCAGAGAGTACCAGCAGGTCTGTTTTTGTGTTGGTCCACAGTTTACTATGTTTTTGATGCCATGCCAGAGTCTGTGTCTGTTTAAGCGTGCCAGCGGATGCACCTGCTTTTTTTTGGTTTTGTTTTGTTTTTGTGTGTCTGTTTGCGTATCCGTATGTGTACTGTACATGTCTGAGTGATTGTACATGCGCCTGCCTGCCTTTATGCATGCATCTGTGCTCATCTATGTGTCTATGTATGCGTGCGTGTGTGTGTGTGTTTTCCCTTGAGCTTTCATGGAAAGCCTTCATGGCCTTGTGCTCCTCATCAGACTCTGTGTCTAGAGGCATAGCTGTAGGGTGGGCCTTTACCGCAGGGATCCTGGGACCAGTGGGGGACAATATTTCCTGCCTTATAGCTGTGAGGATGGAGGGAGGTGGAAAGGAGGAAAACAAAACGACAAATATTGTTAAATACTGTTTTTTTTTTGTTTTTTTCCCCAATTGTATTCTGTTCACTTTTTCCTGATCTTGCCTTACTTCCTCTCTGCAAAGAGTTTCACAAGATATCACCTTTCAGGACCAGGTCTCTGGTATCTGTGTGCTGTATTATACACATATTTTAAGGGAATCTTCTGTCAACACTTTGCAATCAGGCTGGTCACATGATCAGGCTCTGACACAAAATGAGCCAGGCTTTTTTTTTTCCCTTCAGAGAAAACCTACTTCAGAAGTAGAGAAAATGTGTTTTTTAGATGGTAACAAATAAAACGAGATGATCAGGAAGTATTATTTAAAGTAACGATGAGGCGTAACATTAAAATTTCAGCTTTTGTAGCTCTAATTTATGCTTGGTTTCTAATTTATAGAGAGATAATTTAATGAGTTTTTTTTCCAACCTTTGGGAGATACTCTAATTGTTTCAAAATTTAAATTAAATTCACAATTTATCACTCAACATGAGAATTTTTTATTAAAAGTATAATATTAACCTTTTTTTCTAAAACCAAAATATTTTTATGCGTTTCTCTTCTTTCTTGATGTTGCTCTTTGAGTGTTCCAAGTATTATTTGTTTTATTTCTTCAAAAAGTGGCACAATTACAAGACAGATGACAGATTAAACCATACGCTCATCAATTCTCACCGCAGTTGTCACAATGAACAGAAAATATTAACTGATGACTTCACAGAGATTGGATTACCTGTTCTCCTCTCTTCGTGGGAAGAAAAGTAGATTTCTGGCCACTTTTCACCTCTGGGCATTCTGAACAGGAGCCACACACACATCAGCAACATCCACCGGAGTTCAGCTTTCTGCGTGGGTGAAACGGAAACAATTATCGTATTTTAAATTATTGGTTTTGTCAGAATTTTCTACTTTACTGAGAAGATTTTTAAAAATATGCAGATGTAAACATGGAACAGTAATGAACCTTAGTAGGAGTGTCTGACTGTTTCTCCAAAACAGCTAATGAAAAAAAGTATAGAAAGACCAAAAATATTGTAGGACAACATATGAAGCAGATTTATATAACTTAAACTTCATGATAAAACATTAAGAAAGTGGAAAAAACAAATCTTGTATCAATGGCAGAGTTTCAAAGTGAAAACTCTTTCTGATCAACACAAAAGCTCTACAATATATCTCACATTTGCCAAAAAACCTCCCGTCTTGTTTATCCCCAGGACTAAAATATTGTGTACTGTGAGATATATGGCCAATAGTTAATGGTATTTAGTTTAATTGTGATTAGGTTATTTAGTAGTATAATGTCATACACAAAGAGCTCAAAAAGACAAAGTGACAGTTAGGGTTAGTTAAATTCCACGCTCAAATCCAAATTATTAATAACATTAAATATGCAATTTGTGCCAAGAAAGCCTTTAGTCTTGCCGAATTTAAATAATTACGCTGAGATCAGTGTGACAAAACACCTCGAAAGTGAAGTAACTCATTGGCAGTTATGGCAAACAGCTCATGGCAATTATCGCTGCGCATAGAAAATGACCTCAAACCCGCGGCTGCCAAAGTGGGTAGAAACTGATTCATGGTCAGTGGGAAATGTCTCCTGGCAGATGACTCCGTTTTCTATCCAAAAAAGGCTGAAACGACCCAAACTAGAAAAGTATGAAAAAGCAAAGGCATGAGATGACTAACACTTCTATATTCTAATGAAGCTAATCAGCAACCAACTATGTTTTGATACCTTCACCAAGCACATATTTCTTTGCTGATAGTTGGACTAGCAGAATAACCTTACTTAGAAAGCTGTAATTTTATACTTTAATACATGACAACAAACGAGTCCCGCCCTACAAAATGTCAAGCTGTTGCTTTAAATCTGCCTTGAACAAACAAGCGACAACCTTGAAGCTAATACCATTACCTCTGCAGTTTTTCACTGAGTGACACAGCAGGACTTTCTCCACAATGTGTCTCATCGGCAAGAAAGGGATGAGAAGCTGGGTGCGCACACGCACGCGCGCACGCACGCACGCACGCACGCACACACACACACACACACACACCACCGATGTGGGTAAGAGGTGGGGGTTAGTGTGGTAGAGAGAGAGGCGGTCAGTGAGGTGGAAAAACTCAAAAGACAAAAGGGTGTGTGTCATGCCAAAACGACGACCACTCATCTGGTTTTAGACGGCAGAAAAGAGACAGACAGAGACAGACAAACTGACAGACGAATAGAGAGATGGGCTGAGTGTGGAGGGGATGATCAAAAGGACTGCAGCCATAATGATGAGGCCTCTGACTGGACGGACGCCGTCTCCATCCAGTTTGCTCTCATCAGTGTCAGCTCTCCTCTGACAGACGCAACGCAGCATGTAGTACATGGATGCCTTACACTCATACTTTCTTGTCTGCAGTCACACACAGACACGCATACTAGTTCTGAGATATATTCTTGATAAAAATAGAACAAGTGTTAATTCAGTGTATTTGGTGAACCCATGAGGATCAAGCTGGTAGTGTTCACTCTGGGTAGTAACCAGATCTGTGCCTCCTGGGATGACACAAGACGGTATCATGCTTCTGTTATTTACCTGAACCTTCGGCCCATGTCAACAGGAATAGCTGGTGGAAATCCCCGTCACAGATCCATGACACCGTCATACACACCTGCACCCCCAGAGCATTATGTACGTGCCAGTGTCTCATTCCTGAAGGATCACACATGTTCCCAAAGGGAAGGTGCTAGATCAGGTTTTTGGCTACGGGACACTGATAATTACTTTAATTGATGTATGGATCCTCAAATGTATTTTTAGAAGACAAAGTGAAGAAAGTTTCTTTATTTTAAGACTGTGTACGCTGGTACAATTATACCCCATCCAAGTTGTTTAGGATGGGTCGACTCCAAGACAACAAATGTTGGAACCGTGGAGACACTGGTACTCCTCTTCATGTTTTTTTTTTGGTTTGTTTTTTTTCCTCGGCATTTCCATTTCGGATGGAGGTCACTGTAAATTAAAAAATAAACAAAAAGATTGGACTATCCAAATTTAAATCACTCCAACTGTGTGTGTTAGGAAATAAATCTCCCAGGCCCCACGGAGGTTTTAAGAAATCCATGGGTTTGTGTAGACGGGATGAATATCGTGACTGAAAGATTCAATTCTGATGAATTTGAAAAGTCTCCACCGGCCTCAGACTGAAGAACAGATTACTGTCATGACAGAGACCATTTTCAAGTGTTGATTGGTACTGTAAATGACAATCAGGTATAAATGAACCAAATCAGGTCCATTTCTGTCATTTATCAGATCATAGAAAGGTCACTGAATGCTTTCTTCTTGGGAAGTGCCACCTTATATTTCGATTGTTTGAGGTTTGGTTTTACATGTGTGGAAAATATAAAGCTCAAAAATCTGAATGATGAAAAACGAAGACCATAAACTAGCAGTAAGTTGGACAAACAATGTAGCAGGTCTTCATTTTCCACATTGCCTGAACTGTCACAAGACACCATAAATGTTGAAAACCTAGTAGTTCATCATGAGAACATCGCAACTTGATCCTTCAGACCTATATGAAAAAGTTTATATGGGTTGGGTATGGGCAAAAAAAAAAAAAAAAAAAAATTAAGAAAAGAAATAAAAATTATTTCACATTTGCTTTCTGTGTGACCATAACTTTAGAGCATAAAGACCTTCTTGTGGTATCAACATCTTTTGACTGGCTGTGTGTGTGTGAACTGACCAACTCTTCCAGGTCCAAATGCAACTGTACTGGGTACCAGTTTGAGTCTTTCGCATCTAAAATGTTGTGGCTCAAAACTGTACAACATAAACAATTGCCTGCATATTGATACACTACCGGGTGAATTCAGAGATCATTTGCTACTGTGTAATGCCACTAATAACCAGAAAATTATAACATTTAGCAACTCTATAATACAAGTGGGCTTCAATAAAAAAATCTAATTTGAATTAAACCTGGATTGGAAAAGCTATTATGTTACAGTAAAAAACTATCAAAAAAAAATCTAAAAGTGCCAAAAATATGACCACATTTTATTTGTTTTTGGGCAATATAGACAGTAGGAAATTTCCACTTCTGACAGACCCCATCAATGAAGTGTGCTCCTATTATACGGCGCTGTTTAGCATTAGCTATTCATAGCTTCAAGTGGAAAGCATAATATCCCACGGGTCACTTTCACTCTTAAACCACAATAATGGCACTTTCATTTAACCTCTTAATATATGTTAATCCAACGATGTCAATGGGTTCTCTTAATTCTCATGCACAGGCCGTTGGGGGGTCTGAGAGGCCAGAGAGAAGTAAGCTGAACAGACATACAAAGGCTGGCTGTAGAGACAGCCTTCTTATTTGATTTAATAAGTGGGGCTTCCTTAAAACAAAGGCACATTGTTGGCACTAGGCTCTGCATTGTATTGTCTGGTGTGTGTGTGTGTGTGTGTGTGTGTGTGTGTGTGTGTTTGTGTGTGTGTGTGTGTGTGTGTGTGTGTCTGTGTGTCTGTGTGCGTGTATGCATTGTACATTTTAAATCGACTGTGTGAGCCTCTACGTGTGTGCTGGTCTGATTTTTTTTTTTCCACCCACTTGCTAGTCGACGAAGGCGCTCTGTTCATTTGGCTTCTCCTGGCTGGAGCACCAGTTTGAGAGGCTCTATGACTCAAACGATCTGCAGAAGGTTTAAAGACATGGTGGGGAGTGGGAAAATAATGAATATTTAGGGTCTATTGAAATGAAAATACCAGCAGCCTCTGGAGACCAGAGCGTGAAAGTTTTTGCCGAAGGGATCTCCATCTGCTTCTATCTATCTATCTATCTATCTATCTATCTACGTATGTGCATTGGTTTTTTATTGTACTGCATGTCTCACAGAGGCATGAACGGTGCCTAGTTTTGACAGAGGGAGCCCACAAATCAGGAGTAAATCAGGACCTCAGGGCATGCCTGCTTCACTGAGGGGGAAGTGAAACATATTCACTGAGACCAAATCAGCCTCAATCTGGCCTCAGAGAGAGCCCTGTGCAACACTGACCCATAACCAACAAGCAACCTACTCATAAACACAGGTTGTTTGGGCTGGTCGGTAAACTTTTAGCCGTCTATCAACCGGTGTAATTAACCGGCAGCAGCTTCACAAACCCCAGTGCTTTTTTTGTTGTTTTGGTCAGGCGGCCATGTTGGCAGGTTAACCAAAAAGAATTAATGCGCGTGGATTTGGAATAGCTCACTCAAAATAAAGATGCAGTTCAGCAGAATCATCCTGGAGAAAGTTACGCAGTGCGTGTGTTTGTATGTATATTGCCGTGAAAAAATTATTTATACTATTTTACATTTTATCCCATTTCGTTCTCATTACACCCACAAACTTCAACATATTGTGTTGTAATTGCTTGTGACAGACATAAATTTGCATATCAATTTGAAGTGGGAAGAAAATTATACACGTATAAAAATGATACATGTTTTGAATTTTTTTTTCATTTACAAAAAAAAATTCTGAAGTGTGCTGTGCATATCTAATCAACCCCATTTGCTCTCCTACCCTAAAATAAAATCTTGTGCGACCAAATCCCGTGAGAGACCTATAATTATTTAACAGACCGGTGTGTATTTTACTGATGCTATTTAGTGAAAATACCATGAATAAACATGGATTTGTTCATCTTGAAGACCTAGGAACAATTTAGGCAGATCAGGAACAAAACTGTGGAGAGATTTAATCTGTTTTATTAAACAATAGGATTTCAAGCTCTGAACATTTGACAAAGAGTTTGTTTTTTTCACATTCAGAGTGAACTGTCACTCTGTGGTAAAGTATTATGATTCGTTAAAGAAAAGACTGCACTGGAAATAAAATAACACGATACAGAAGTGTTCAAACAATGAACAATGATAAGAAAAGAAAAGAAAAACAAAGTGGAAATGGGAACATGAGGCAGTCTCCTTGAGGAAAACTATTGTGCTGTGTTGGGTCACAAATTCTCATCCACCTCACAAAAAATGTCTTTTCTTGTGATGCAGCAGGGGAAACAAAATCTTTTAGTGTGTCATGCAGCCTCTGTTTGCATCTGATTTGATGTCATCACAAGTTGCATCCATGGCAGCCAGAAGGGTCATCTGGATATGAGGCTGGCAGTCGTATCCTTTTTTTCTTCCATTTTATCAATATGTGGCGTTATTAGGTAGCATTATCACTGCCTGATAATGTTGGAGCGACGGAAATTGGCAAATGTCCTCAGCCACTTTTTTGCCTTCAAATTCTTGCTCCAGAGCCTCACTCCTTTTTCTCTTCTTCTTCTCTCTGTCCCTTGACTTCCCAGTGTCAGAAGTGTAATATTGTGTTTTGCTCTGGCTATATACATGCCAATTGATAATCGGTTGATATAATGCTTCTAACATTTACATTCGCTAGAGAAAGTCAGGATTCACCAGAGAAAAATGTACCAATTCAGGAAAGATTTAGATAAAATAGTCAGTGGAAATCTATAGAAATATGCTTGACATATTATGATAACTTGTTCAAGCATTTTCTGCATTATACCACAAACTTTCGCTTGAATGTTATGGAGGTTGCGACTGTTCAGCAAAGACCCGTAGAATCGTTCTTGATCATCGTGACATAAGCAAATGATAAAAGGAAAAAAGCAGAGAATTGTACATAATCACTTGGATGTATAAAAGCATTCAAAGTGAAGAAATTTAATTATCTGCACAAGTGACACAATGATTTGAAGATTGAGACTTTTAATTATGTTCTGAGAAATGCACCGGTAACTGAGAAAATCCGTAAAGTTAATTTGAAGTTTATCTGCGCCAGTGCTGTTTTTGTGGAGGTGTTCACGGGATCAGCAAACCTGCTTTGGTGGTTTGATTGGTTTCTTTTTTTTTTTTTCCACCCCTCTTTGAAAACCATGAACGATTTAGATTTTGACAGGGTTTGATACATACAAGCCAGGAGATTGAGCTGTACAGGACACATTTTGCTTTCAGAAACAAATAGAAGGATAAATGGGTATGGAGGGACATCGGCACACAGCTTAGCACTCGTCTGACAGCCAACTAAACAGGTTTTTCAGTTCCTTTCCAGTTGCTTTTGAGATTTCTTGGCACCAAAGAATCAATGTATGACATCAAAACAATGTTATCGCTGGAACTCCTTTGTGCCGCTTTGATGCTAAAATTCACTGTTTGCTTTCTAAGATAGCATCAAAGGATTTACATGAAATGATTGAAAAGCCGTTTTTGTTGGGGGTGGGAGTGAGAGGGATGGGGAGGGGGCTCCATCTGGAAATAAAATAACACGATGCAGAAGTGTTCAAACAATGCATACATGATAAGAAAAGGAAAAATAAGTCAATGCTTTTGCAGTGATTTGCTAGGGAATAATATCGAATGTATATCCTAGTAAATGCATATTGCAACTCACAGACTGATAGCCACAGCATAACTGCTGACATGGCAGGCCCAGATTGTTGTATAATTTTTTCTTCTTCTTCTTCTTTGGTGAGCTAGAGGGCACGTGGCAAATCTGAAAGGCCTTGTCTGCTACCTTTCTGCCAGACACAGGCCAACCCAGGTCAGCGCCACTCCACAACAAATCTGTGTCATCACTGCCACATTTTCCCACTTCCCTGACAACGTGTTACACCCCCTCAACCCGTCCCCTCCGTCGCCTTCTCCTGTCGTCTCCTTGCTCTCTCCCGCTACTGTGGCCGCTACTGTGGCACCCGCCCACCCCCACCTTCTCCTTTCATCCCTCCTCTTTCCGTCTTTCATCTACCTCCTCGCCCAGCTTTATCTACTTTGACCGAATTCGCTGTCATGTCCTTCCAAAAGGCCCTTCCCCAACATTTTATTCCCTTTTTCTAGCAACCCTCTTCCCATTTTCACTCCTCTTCCGTATCCCTAATGTTCCGACTCTCCTTTCTTCACCCACTCACTTCTAACCCTCTTTCCCCCCCAACTCCCATTCCAACCCTCTCACCCCGTTCTCTCCAGTGCTCTCCTCACATCTGAAAGTGTTGGATTTTGACATCTGCCTGCAGGAGCAGTGACCCATGAAGTAATTAGAGTAGGAATCTCGCCTTCTCTTCCTCCCTCCTCCTCCCCTCCATTTTCTCCGCGCTCTCTGTCTGCTCTGAGCTGAGGATCATATAAAAAGCTGGTTATGTTTACTCCCTGATCCATCTAATTTCTGTAACGAGGGCCGAGCTGGCCTCATCTCCTTACTATGCCGCGCTTAAGCCAAGGCGTTGGGCTGGAGAGGCGCTCAAAACCCCCCGCGGGGCATCGAGGAGCTTCAACCATGCCGCTCAGCCACGGAGACGAGACTGGGACCTAACCGGATTAACTCCCAACCGGCACAGGTGGAGGGACCCTTCCTCTCGCACACACACACACACACACACACACACACACACACACACACACACACACACACACACACACACACACACACACACGCGCAAACAGAGCTGGATGCAACTTTACGCCATTTAATGTATCATCAAGAAAAAGTGCTGGGCTGAGACATACGTGTGATTATGTGTGTGTTTGTGTATGTGTGCCGAGAAGGAAAATAAATAAAAAAATGGGGGAAAACTTCAGCAGCTGCAATATGAGATGAGAGAACACAATTATGAATTGCTTTAGAGCTTACGGCCACTCTGATGATAACTCTCAAGTGCTGTGATATCGAATTGCTGGAGCACAAAAAATCAACCATCCCACTCCATACCCCCACCTTAAATTGAAATTATTTGCCCCTGGATTGCAAATGTAATATTTAGGGTAAGGGCTGATGTATAATGCAACAAAGTAAAGTCTGAGGGCCATTCCTAAACATGTCAGGATGAGATGTCAAATGATTTGCTGGGCATCATTAAGAGTGTTTTTCCATGTCCTAATTTAGGGATTATTCATTTAGCCGAGTCTTGAGGGATTTTGCTTGTTACTTTGTGTTACTGCTGCAGGGGAAATTGGTTCAACAAGTCTTACTTGTCAGACTGCCATACAGTAGGAGCTGTTTGTTCGTTTCAGCCATCATCAAAGCACCTGCATGCAAAAAGATTGTTTATTTATTTATATCTAAACACGTTCATATTTCTGATGCAGCAGCCAAAGTTGTAATCAGGTTTATTCACATTTTACCAAAAAAAAACCCAATGTAAATAAGTTAATACCTTCCATTATTACAAAGCCTGTATATAATAAGTTTGTCATAAGAGTAGTGAGATTAAAACTGGACAAAGATGACCAATTCTATGACGATATTTAGTACAACCGAAGGTCAATGGGAAAGGAGCGCTTTTATTTTTTCAAATAATATTTTGTACATTCAAGTGTAAAATATTGAGAGAGAAGAGCCACATCTCACTCATCTCATTCTCTCAGGTCAGCTGACCAAATGCTGGCATTGCTCCTAAATCACAGAAGGTGAGTTTTATACTGTGGCCTCAAATCTCTAGAACGAGCTGCCTGTGCAAATAGAACAAGTTTCCCCAGTCGGCATCTTTAAACCTCGCTTGGTTTTTAACTTGGTTTCATCAGTCTGACACTGAATATAGTATTTATTCAGATTGTACTGTGCTCTGTCGATGTTTTCAGGATTTTCATTGTTTTTATCACTGCCTGTGTTTTACCTGTTATTTTCTTCAATCCCATGTTGTTTTGTTTCCCAAGTTATAAATAAATTACCATAGTATAGTATGGTGTAGCATGAGGTTTCAAGGTGAAGAGTACAGTGTGAGCCTCTCTTCTTCATAACCTGCATAACAATAAGTAAAGTCCCAAACAAATAAATCCTGTAATAGTGTAATATGTGAGTCGGATAATGATTGAACTGAAAGAAAATTGGATCATTTGAGTATATTTTCACAAAAAAAGAAAAAAAAAACTCTACAAATCACTACTTTAAGTCTTAATCATGCCATATTGGCATGTCTGCATGTCTATAAAGCCTGCTAATGTCATCTACACCCACCAACACATCACTAGTAGAAGAAGTAAACACATTAAAGACACTTACTTTTCAGAAATACAGTAAATACATATATATATTTCCTATTTTCTGCATTTTGATCATTTGTCTTTTGGGAACAAGAAACCAAGCGTGACTTTATATTCTAATATGAAATCACTTATTTATCTCCATTCATCCCTTTTTTCTTTCCTTAAGCTAACTTATATCAAGACTGACTTGTTCTTGTGTTAGTTCACTGTAATCAACTGATGTTTACCTGTTTAAATCATCTGCTACAGTTAATTTCACATCATCTCTTTACCACTGAATGTATTGCACTGGAATAAAGCAAATGTATCTAAAGTGCATTAAGCATTTAAAAGACATTAGGAGAAGCTCTGTGCCTTCCTGCTGAGACCCAGCCAGACAGAGTCTATGAAGCGCTGGCAAAGCTATGCATGATGGAGCCTTAAAGTCTGTCTGTACCTTTCCCCATCCCCCTGACAGCTTCAGGCCAAAGACACTGGCCAGAGCACTGGCCACTATAGCAAAATTGGATCATCAATTAGTACTTATTAGCCTAAAAGTAGCATCTGTCTCAGGAAGCATTTAACCAACATATTCTCTGTAGCGACATACGGCAAAAGAATTAACTGCCATATGTCAATGTAGTTTAATAGGGTTATTGAATGTTTGACATGTTCGCAACATTATTTGAGGGGGTGGGGGGGTGGGGGGTGGGGGGAGGGAAATAGATTGGCAGACAGAATCCAACAGCTAACAGTCACACTGACTGGCATCCTCCAAATGCCTGGTGTTACAATAATGCTGAGAAGGTGATGGAGAGGGGGGGGGGGAAGTCCAGTTGCAATGTAGTACTATAATGCAAATTAGCTGGAATTTGAGTCTTTAAGATGCAGTTGAAAACAGTGTAATTCAAAAATATACATGGAATAACAAAACGTGTGCGGCTAAATTGTAAATCTGTATTTCTCGCAATAAGTGTAGCGGTGCTGAGGGGACACCCAGGAGAATAGATGTCAGTCAAGACCATGGCGCTGATAAAACAATCTGTCGGTGCATGTGTTTGCATTCAGCTGTGTGTGTGTGTGTGTGTGTGTGTCTGTGTGTGTGTGTGTGTGTTTATATACATACATGCAACTGAGGGTTTTACAGCGTGTGTGCGTGTGTGTGCGTATGCGTGCGTGTGTGTGCGGGTGTCGGTAAAACAATCCGTCAGTGTTTTGACAGCCATGTCACACGGCGGGAATCAGTCTCAGGGGATCCTGCGATGAGAACTCCTGATTACCCCTCTATGCAGAATCCCTATGTTTAATCCCAGCAACCGTGACTTACATGTAGCATGGGTGACTTGCTTTGTGGCAGGTGCAGAGGGTCGGATGGGGCGTGAAAAAAAGTTTTCAAGGTGACACAAAGCGCAGCAGTGTAGCGAAAAAAAAAACAACATCTTTTGCCATCTGTCTATCATTAAGATGTTTTGTTTGGAGGTAGCTTAACCCTCCTGTTGTCCTCATTTTGTGGTTGTGGTAAATTTGCCTGTGTTTCTTGGGTCATTTTGACCCGAAGACAACAGGAGGGTGTGAATGACAAAAGTAAACAGCTTAATTTAAACAGAGAGCAATTATTGGTGGGTATCTCAAAATGAAAATCGTAGAAGTATATTATTACTATAGATTCATACAGTTTTCAAAACGATTGGTGTTACAAGTCCAGTCTTTTGTTCCAAATATAGGTACATCGGTGATCAAAAGCCTTGCTCAATGATGACTATTAGTTGCCCTGAATTAAGAGATATTGCATTTTCTATGCATGGAAATGTGCTGCCTCCTGCACAACCATCAAGGGTGCAGCAAGTGGTTTATGAAATGTAAGACATATCTTATCTGCAGATTTGTAAAGGACATTAGGGACAGGACTTTCCTTTGAGGTCTGTTGGCAATTCCTGCCACGTACTTTCAATAAATCTTTGCCTCGTACTTCCAGTAGCTTTCAAAAGACTCTACAGTGAAGTGATGTCTTGCACAAACTAAAATGTTCTTTGGCAATATGTGGCTGGGAAATTGTCAACATCAGTGGATGGGAGAGTTCCACCACTTCCATCCCAACCTGAAGTGTCTGTTGCCGGTCACTGTAGGTTGACGGTCCACCCTGTAGAAAACATGTTTCCATCTCCCCTTTAATGTCTTAAATATTCTCTGGAAAAGTAAAAAATAAAATAAAACAAAAAAATTGGTAACAGGTTAATATCCTGTTTCAAACAGCAAGACTGCCAAGACCTCTCTTAAAGTAAGATTTGGGAACTAAAATAATCATAGCACAGTCCTTGATATCATTGCAGGTTTTCTTGTGGGTTGAACCAACAAAGAGGTTTCATCTCTTTAATTTCAGGCAACAAATCTAATGTAGAGTATTAATGGTTCTGTAGGGGATGCAAACCTTATGGGATGTGAGGGGGAAAAAGGGACGGTGGTGGCTTTTCTCTTTTGTGTGATAATGGCAGTGGCAGGGTGACATAACATAACTCTTGATTTATAAGGCTATTTGAAATGCTATCGCTCGCGGGGCTGTACCCATTGAGCGGGCAAGGAGGATCGCTGACAGCTCACTGACTTGAGGACGGTGATACAGAGGCATTTGGTGTGTCTCTATGTCGGCCTCACCCTTTTTATCTTTGCGCCCCGGATTTTTTGTTCCATTTTATATGATTTTTTTTTTACAATCTTCTGTATGTTTGTCATCCTTCTCCTATATTTGCATTCAATACATTATGTTGTAATTTGTTGCACAGGCAAAGAACTGCAGCAAAGTAGAACGTCATCGTCTTAAACCGGAGTGTTTAAGACAATGAGTGTGGCGTTTTTGCTGTGCTGGGAACCTTTAACATCTGATATGAAACAATCATTTCCATCACCAAAAGTGAACCAGGTGGACAGCCTGATGCATTGTCATTCTCCTACCTCTTGCCATTCTTATTCTCAATTTACCAGTCAGCTTTAGGGCATTTCTCGACATTTTGTAATGTGAAATTAGGATGATTTAATGTGACATGTGCATAACCAGGTGGGGTATTGTTAGCAAAATGTGCAAAGGAATAACTGGAATAGGTGGGCGTGGGGGTGTGCAATGTTGAGGTTTGAAGCAAGTGATGTGCACAGGTATGAGAGTAAGGGATTTAGAGACACACCTGCTCAGCCCCCAGGACAAAAAGATAGAGCAAACAAAAGTGAAAACAATCCTTTAAGCACATTTTATACGCTTTATAGTCCCACTGTGTGCCTGCGCTTGTGTTTCTAAGTGGGTGGATTGTTGTGTGAAGGTAATGTGTGCACTTGTCTGTAAATTCAGTTGTGCTTCTTATGCATTTCTGCAGAAAGTTGGGTTGTTTAGGGGATTTCTAAAGGCGAACATACGAGAAGACGCAGCGCGAGATGCCAAATCTCTTTAGCGGTTGAAAGATAGGCTCAGGTGGGGTCACCAATTGTCATGTGGTTTAGTTGACATACATGATACCTGTTTGTGAGCATTACCAAACACATTTTTTAAAGACAACTGCTGTAATGTGATAACCGTAAAAAAAAAAAAAAAAAGCAGGGGGAGACAATGTAAGGTGAACGAATGTTTGACTTGGTGGGAACGTAGAAAGTAGCACGAGTGCTGGGGAATTCCTGCACGAACAAAATCCCTGCTTCGTCAAACAGGCTTGGGCGTTAGATACGCGAGACAAAAGTTGCCACTGTACAAAGCCGCATATGATTGACAGGGAGAGTAAATGGAGGATAGGATAGCAGAAGTATATTAGCAAATGAAAACAGATGCAATAGGAATATAACCTTTAAACGAAAACAATGAGAGCATCCAAAGTGATACTACAGCTGCCAGTCTGGCTCTTCAGTTTTTGAAACTCAATCGAAGCCAATTGCCGTTGGACGTTACCAAAGTGATCTGCACCTATAATGTAGTCATCACTACCTGAGCCTCTGCTAACAATGTAAAATTGCCTCAACCAAAAATTAATTTAGGAATGGACAACCAGGCCACTGCATCCATTTGAAATTTTAAATACTTAACTCGGATGTGTTCAGCTGAATTAAGTTTATCTATATAAAAGTAAATTACAGCAAAAGTAAGTCACTTGACCAAACAAGCAGGTTCAAGTAATATGTAAGAGCAAACCTCATCAAATTCAGCTCAAATCAATTATGCTGAAATATAAACCAACACCATAGTCACATTCAGATCAAATTACATATAAACAAGAAGGAAACTTGTATTTGGTTGATGTTTTTCTTCATTTTTTTTAATCAATGCTTCTTGGCAACAAGTCCTGTGCTGTTTATTTTACATCTAGTAAGTTTGCAAGGAAAACCTATTTGTAGGGTTGAGCAGCAAAGTTGTGTCTTTATTGCACCAATAAGAAAAGAAGAAAAACTTCCCAAATCCTATATGCCAGTGCCAAACAGCTTATGGTGGAGGTGGTGCCATGGTGTGGGATAACATCTTCTGCACTGGAAAAACAAACAATAAAAGGTATCTTGAGGAAATTCTGCCACCCTTGGCAAGTCCTTATATCCTCAGTCTGGGATTCTGTTTTTTTTAGTTTGTTTTTTTACATTTTTTATGACATCTATGCTGGCCCCCACCAAACAGTGTTTATTAGAGACTATACCTCCAAAAATTGGGAGTTGTTTGCGACAGAGCGAATTAAATTGCTTGCCCACAAATCCTGACCTCAAATCCATGGATGACTTTTGGGATCAGCTCGATTGTGCTGCTCAGGGTAGAGAGACCTACCAAACCACACTAGTGAAGATGCAACAACTGCTGGCTGAAGATGCCATCTGGCAACAGTGTGTGACCAAACTGGTGATCAGCATGAAAAGCAGGTGTCACATTGTTGAGGCAGTTATTTTGGGCACTTCCAAATTTGTTAAACGAAGGAACTGTTAAATTTGCAACCCCACACGAGTCTGTAGCAAAATAAGACGTTCGGTATTGGTAATGGTTGCCACCCCCACATACTAAAATCTGCTGCCCAAACCTCCGGCGTATTTTTTCTTACAGACCTACCAGCATTCACGAAGAAATTAACAGGCTTTGCAACTTTTAAGATTTAAGTTGTTGTAACGGAAGGTACTGTTACAACAAATGATCAAATTACATGTTCTTTTATTTTGCTGCAAGATCAAAGAGAGCATAGATTTATAGTGCAATACAATCAAAGTCTGATTATTAACTAATATCAGTTGATATAAAAAAATGTACCAATATGGACCAGTTTGATTGTATTGAAGTGTTGATATGGGAGCAATCTGCATAGGTATGTGGCAACAGTGGACAGCTGATTGCTCTTAGTCTGACAATGTGTGATTATGTGATATATGTCACAACAAAGGGAGAACTACTTTCATAATGTTTCACACTTCCTCTGGTTTAATGCCAAAGCACACATGGGTCTTTTAATAAGGTTGTGTCCACATATAGAGTTGTTTCACCAACATATTCTTAAAAAAAATAGTTAGCTTTGTCAATGATGTTTTCTTAATAACAGTAAAGCTTGTTTTGAGTCAGCCAAATAAGAACGAATATAAAAAAAAGATTATCTGGTGTTAGCAGAAATGTGTGGGAACAGGGAGAAGTTTCCCTGGAACATTGAATCATGCGGTGTACTGTTTCTGTGGTTCAGCAAAATGCTCTGACTAAATCATCAGTCACTGATGAACCCAGAGATAAAATGTATTTTAACCTGATTTCACTGTCTGAAAAATTCCACCTTTATCAGTGGTGGAGGTGCTGACAGAGTTCAAATGATTTTTGAAACAGCAATATCACAGTTGAAAAAAAACAACAAAAACACAGAGTATTTTATAGATCTAGCATGATCTTTAGTATGAGTTAATTATTTGTTGTTTAAATTTGAATCACCAGAGTGATGGTAACACTTTTTTTTACATATATACAAATACAATACGTTGTGCTATTTTACTGAAAACACTGTTTAGAGCTTTTGACAAAGCAAATATC
This sequence comes from Micropoecilia bifurca, assembly GCA_903067075.1. NCBI lineage: Eukaryota > Metazoa > Chordata > Actinopteri > Cyprinodontiformes > Poeciliidae > Micropoecilia > Micropoecilia bifurca. Next base: position 51,611 of record CAEGAF010151547.1, read on the forward strand.
ACACAATAAAACACACTGTGGGTAAATATGATGAGTATGCTATGCCATGAGTCATGCCTGTCTGGGGCATCGTGTTTCAGTCGGTTAGCAATCGCTGCATGAACGTCTGCTTTCTCCGTGATTAACGTCTGTGGCACCTGACCTGAGTGACTCAATGAAATTTATAGGTTTAAACCTACATGATGTCTCCTGAGGTTAACTCCAAAAACCAACTCCAACCCTAACTCTTCACTTTGAAGAGTCCCAAAATGTATCCTGTATCCATATCTCTGCTGTTATTTCTATCTTTGAACATACAACCATGTTATCACCCTTGCTTCCTCTTCCCTCCTTCCCACTCCCTCCTTTTCTTTTTCTTTTTTTTTTTTTCAAAGCATGAGAACGGGGCTGCAGCGATTAAGGAATCCTAGCCTTGGCTAATCACCCTGGACTGGAGCACTTCCGCTGCACTGATTACCGAGGAAACCATTAAGTAGAAGAAAGTGGCTGGATCTTTCATCCTGGTCGGCCAGGCTCAGGGGAGGTCAGAAAGGGGTGTGTTTGATAGACCATTTACCCTTCCTGTTCTTATTATTCCAGCATTTCCTCTATCTGGACTCAACACAACTGAAGCAAGCGAACCCTTGGTCCGTCTTACCCGGCCTCCCAAGGGGCTGTAATCATTGCCATACTGGTACCTTGGCTCCTTTGGTACGCAAAAGACACACGTATGTGAATATCCGTTTAAATTCCAATCAAATATTCACCTCATTCTTACTTTTTCTTTGACACAGATATCTCAGATTCCTTTTCTCTTGCTTCTTCTGTATCGCTACATTATAGCACCAGTGACCCGGGAGGAAAAAAAAAAAACATAAATGAACTCGCATCCAAGTTGTGCCATTTCCTCCTTCGTTTTCCCGTCTCTATCTCAACGAGAAAAACCCAGTGCATTTGTGAGCACCGAGGCCTCATGGGTGGGTACTGTCACAGATGGTGCTAATGACGTGTGCCCCGACAGAGGCAGCGCCCTTGTTCGCGCTAGACTTGTGACATATGCTCAGTCGCAGGGTCATCAGCAGAGCACGGCAGCCCCCAGTGTCCAATAGACATCCCCGTGACCCTCTCGACCACCACGACAAAATAAAAGAGACAGCCCTAAACAAACAGAAAGCCCAGCTCTGCCTCTTTCTCGCTTTTCATTGTGTTTCAATCTGTTTCTTTCTCAGTGAATCCTCCTCCCTGTTCCCTCCACCCAGCACCACCACCACCACCAGCCTCCCGCTGCCTGTCTCTCCCAGTTACTTCTCCCTCCCTTATGTTGTTCATCCCCTTTCTGCCTTTTCCCCTAATGTCCCCACTGAGCCTAACTTGATGGATGACCCTTTGCTTTAGCGATTTGGGTCCCCACGGGGGCCCCCTCTTTTCTCTGTAGGAATCTGGGGATGGCAGAGTGACAGAGCAAGTTCAGACTGCCGTCGCCTGCCTCTGAGTGTAAGCGTGCGCAGAAGAGATATCACAGAGATCTGTATAGAAGGGTGACAGGACGAATCAGCCGAGCGGAGTCTCACGGTCAGTAATAGGCAGAGCAATATCTCTGGCGTGTCATATAGTGATCTCTTTCTCCAAATTTGCGTGTTCTCGTCCTATAATGCTGAAGATATTAGACCAGATTAGTTATGATGTTTCAATTTCAAATGTCCTTAAGGTTTTGTTTTTTTTTTAATACTGGTTCATAAAAATGGAAATAAATTTAGCATCTTATCAGTAGGAAATTTGCAAGTAGTTAGTCTTCTGTAGATTTTTAGGTGCTTTCCATAAACCTTAGTACAAGATTTTCTTACAATCCCCAAAATGTGACACCAGCTCAGAGCCGTCTTAACAAAACGCCAGCGAGGAGGGAAATTCCTTGAACATGGGGACAAGCAAAGGACTGCTGGTCGTCATTGTCACCAGTGTAACGTAATCTCGTCAGTATTACTGTAAATCCACAACAAAATGGACAGCAGGTCTGAATAATCATCCAGAAATGCATTGTAAAGCGTAGCGATACCACACAGGTCTCTTGTGCGAGCGCATTCCTTTAAAAGGTTGTAAAATTGCTGAAAGGTATAACGGTAGACAAATTACAAGATTGCACAGAAGCCCCCCCGCCCCAACAATCTGGAATCTGTCTGAAGTGTGGGAGTAAAAACACTGTGTCATGTTTCGGTAACCAAGAGGATGTAACTATAGACGCCTTTTGTTCAAGATGAAGCAAGATGCCAGTTGTCTTCGGATGTATGGTTGATGAGCGCACTCAGAGACTCACTTTTCTATAAATGTGGATTAGCTATAGGAGCAGATATTGTTCCACTGCTTCACTGTAATAAGCAATTACAAAAAGACATGCATACTGCAATATGCATGTCTAGCAAGCAAGATCGGGAAGAAATCACAAGCGTAGTTGTTTATTTGCTCTCCTTACCTAAATTATATATTGATAGTTTTGTAGTTTCCCATTGAAGCAATTTGCATTTTGTCTCAGGACAGAGTTGCATCAAAAAGAAACTAAAGGTTACAATCATTGGCTTTAAAATACAAATCTGGATTTTGGTAACACTGCTGCATTTTGAGTATGAACTTTTATAACCAAAATGGAAAAAAAAAATTGAATACCTTAAAGTAAAATAAAATAACATAAACCTAATCTGAATGGGATTTTATTTTTGGATCGAGTTATTAATGAGCTTGGGCTTTTACTTGTTGTGTCACATTATCCAAACTGTGATATTACAGAAAAAAACATGCAGAAAAAATGAACAAATAAAATAAATAAATAACTAAATGCATAAATAAATAAAGCTTCTTTTACTTGTAGTGACAGAGAACTTGTTTTAAGAAAACAGAATATTACAAGTGAATGCTACAAATTAATGCCTCAGTGACATACGAACTGTCATTAAGGCACATGTGTGTATACTTAACCAGGGTCAAGGGTCTCAAGTTATCTTGTGGATCAAAAATTAAAAAGTTCGGGAACCAATTGTCTAAGCTGAACAATATAAACATTTTTGACTGTTTCAGATTCCAAGATTTCACTACCTGTTAAGACTCAATGCTGGATTATCATTGAAAAGAAAATATTCTGCAGCTGAATTATTGCCGTCTTACTCACTTTGGGAGTATTATAGTGGTTTGCAGACGTAACCGATCACAAACTTCAGTGTATTTTTCTTGGAAATATTTTGACATGTTATTTTCTCTAAAAAACAAAGTAGTGTGGAACTGTGAAGTGAAAGAACAATAATCACACAACCGTGTATGTCGAAATTGCTTCAACTTACAGAACCGTCATGAGAGGTTGTGACTTTTCTTATAAGCTGATGAACGTAATTCGTTCTTTGCACGCGCACTAACGTCTATAGAATTGGAAAAATAAAAGCCAGCTCTATTAATAATAAATAACAAAGACAGAGAAAGATGCAATCTGCCGACAGCATAAAAACAACTGCCTTGGTGGTCTTAATCGGACATCCTTTTGTTCCTTCACTAATGGACACCATGTGAAGAACCCCCTGATTCACAGATGAAGCAGTGGGCCGAGGGAAGCGGAGGAAAGAAGACGTAGGAGATTTTAGCCTTTCAAAGGACTCGCATCCGGAGATAATCTGCGGCATCCTTAGATAGCTTATGTGCGCCAGCCTAGCTGTAATTAATGGCAGAGAAAATTGCAATGGTGACCCAGGGATGTTTGTGCCATCACCATAATGCTTGCATGAATCACCTGCTTTGGTTTAATATTGATTCTATCCCCCCAGAGAGTCAAACATACAGAAAAGGTTTTAATTGTCATAAAAGAGCAAAATTAATAAGAGACATTATTTGAAAATTTTAATTTTCCAGAATGTAAAAGTGTGTTTTGAAGCACATGCTACTCAACTTTAGCCAAAGTACTTAACCAAAAGTCAAATAAACTTGCACGGCCTATCCATCTTAATTTTTGGTTCGTTTTGTGTTTTAAAATGACATTAAAATGACTATAGACCTGATTCCTGACAGTGAGCGGAACGCTCCCCTCATCACTGTGAGATGTGTGGGAATTCTTCCCCAGCTCTGTGCCGTGGCGGCTCCAGTGTCCGGCCCTGTCATTTTTCACCACCTCGCCGACACCACAGTGCAAAGACAGAGGATGAGTTGGTCTCTGTGAAAAGCACACCTGGCAAATAAGGAGACCTGCAGCCCCACCCCTTAACCAGCCGACCTCAGATCCCCTTCTCTCATCCCCCAACTTCTCTTCTCTTCCCTCCCCACCTTCTTCCCGTCCCTCCGCTCCAGGCCCCGAGGGGAGAGACGGATCTGTGTCTGGGATGGGTGATGTCACTTTTGGCAACCTGACTTTTTAAAGTTTAGTGAACTGGAGGGGCTGCGCCGGGTTGTTTACAACGTATGCCGACTTTCACGTACTATGCGAGAGTGAAAATCATTTCTGCACACAGGCTGCATATAGTGTATACGGCTCAGTGTGAATTAACCGGTTTTAATTCACACTGTTTGTTAGAGTGGTGGTGTAAGATGTTTTTCCTCTTCTTGTTTTGCAGGCCCTAGGTTTTATGGGCTTTTCTTTTTTTCATTAGCTTCAGCAGTTGTGGTGATGACAGAGACACTGCGGAAAAATACAAACAAACAAAACTTAATGGAGACCAGGAAGGACATGTGGTTCCAGAGGTGGGGATTAAGCTTCATTACATGGACCCAATGAGTTTAAAGGGATTATTTAGATTTCCCAACATACATAGCTTTCTAGAGAATGAACAATCTGTACTATAGTGTCGTAGAAAACTAATTGTCATTTTCAGTCATTCCTGTTTTGCTTGTTTGTTTTTATGGCTGTGATACAGTGATGGTTTTGACTTGATTTGCTTTTTTACATCTGGGTATGTTGCCATAATTGACTAGACTATGAAATTCCCTCTTTAGCAGAAACTCCTTAGTTTATGCACACCATTAATTAAATCTTCACTTGGGGAAAAAAATTATTTTATATTTATTCAGATTATCTATGCACAATACTAAAATGTACCTAATGATCTGACACATTTAAGGTGAAATACAAGCAAAAACAGAAGAAATTTAAACAATTTGTCTTTACATGACTATGTAGGTTTACTGTGCTACAGGTAAAAAACTACATTTGACTAAATGTTTACAAAAAAGGTACTTATAGCTTTTTAAACAGCTGTATGTTTGCATGTCTAATATTCCTGATGCGTTGACACACTTTTTTGTTCATTTCAAAGAGTTGGGCCTCTACCCTGTACAACTCGGTGAAGACACACAAGGGAAGACAGCAGAGCACACGTCCCGAAAGTCAGTCTGAATGAAAAGACTTGTCTCTCTTTCCTCAGTCCGCTTGTCATGCTGCGCAAGCCACGCCGTAGTAGTTTACAGATTTTTAAAGTCTTGACATTGTCTCATCAATTACAGGACACTGATGTCACAGGCCTCTCCGAGTCTCTGTGAATACTTTAAGTATATGCAGTCAAAAGTCAGAGCCGTCAAAACGTATTTTAAGCCCACGTCTGACATATCCACTTTTTTTTTCTTCCTTTTCCAGTATATCTACTAGACAGGGATGCATCGGCCTTGTGTGTGATAATAAGAGAGAGTTTGGATGCGTCTGCCCCTTCATTCTTGTTGTCAGATAAAAGCATGAGGAATGGTGAAAAAGGTAAAAAAAGAAAAAAAAAGAAGGGCGTCACCCTCAACAGTCGTAGCTTCAGTTATCCGATCGATACCGTGCAATTACAGAGATTTATGTGGCTCAACATTCCTGGGTAAGTTTGTGCCGCAGCCACCTGTGGAAATATGATCTGCTTTTAAACTCATCTAGCACAAGGTGGGAAGTCTGGGGAGCAGGCTGAGGGTGGGGGGTCAGGGGGGAACTGAGCTGAGCTGCAACAACACTGAAAGCAGAGACATTTTACAGCACACATTCCAAAGACAGTGTATTATTATAGTTTAAATGTGTCTTTTGTTTACATCATGTTTAAGAGGCATTTTAAAATGTCTTGGTTTGATTTATACAGGAGCGGCAAAAGCAAATGAGGTGGATTAGCATTGGTGTCATCCAGGACGTGTTGCAGTGAGACGACACTGCTGCCCCAATACAGAGCTGTTAGCATGTCGTGACATTTAAGCGTAGCAGACATGAGACCGTCACACACCAACAGTGTCTTCAGATAAAGGCGTCTTCAGATTCGTTCGCTGTCCAAATCGACTCTTTGAAGATGCTTGGATGATATGAGTTACGACAACTTTTGTCTTTCCCTTTGTGGTAAATAAAGCATTTGACTGAGCTGAATACGGTACGGCGCAACAAAGGCCTTTCAGAACTCCTGTAATTATCAAAAGAGTCCTGGGTTACCCATTCGTGGTATAATCACAGATGTTGTGCACAGATTCTGAGAAGTTAGTTTGCGAACGTTGGTGAAAACCAGCATTCTGAAGTTAAATGGAGAGGTTTAAACTTTAAATCTTATCTGCCGGGGGCATGAATCGTTTTGGGCTTAAATATAAATCAAACTCCCAACGCCAGACACAAATGACTCCGTCTTGAACGAGTCTTAAGCTGTTTTGCCAAGACGATCGGGGAAAAAATGTCAGCCGTCTGATGTGCAGCGCTGGTGGAGAGACAACCCCAAGAGACATGCAGCTTTCATTACACCAAAAAGGAGGTTCGGCAGAGTTTTGACTCGTCGTGACATTTGGAATTTAAATTCAACCTTTTTAAAATTTCAGACTTGCAAAAGATCTTCAAAGACATGAAATACTTTCAATTCATTTAACAATTATGTGGAGATTTTGGGGTTAGACATCATCTCTGTGGTTGTGATGTGACAAACTATATACTATGTTCCATGGAAGTATACAAGCGCATATTTCCATAGTTGTTTGTTGTTGTTTTTTGAGTCAGGCTTATATACTTGTGGGGAGATGAAAGACTTGTGAGATCTAGTTATTTTTTGCCGTCATCCATTGAGAGACAAAAACATAAAACTGTTTCTTATTGAAATGTGAGGATAAATGTTGGCTTGTCTGCCCTGTTGCAACCAAAGCACTAAGTTATGCTCTGTATAGATTGGGGCTCCGATTTAAGGTTTATCCACTTAGACACTACACACATGAGAGCAGTGATTATGTTCCACTACATGTTCGACTCTGCTGGAGTCCCACTGTTTCCGTGGACTGACACACTGAGCTGTGAAGGCATAAGTGTCCATTTAAAAGACTTAACATTTGTGTAGTTATTTTCCATGTTTTCCACCCTTTTCCTCCTTCTTCTCCAGGATACATCCAAAAAGAATAAGTGCCTTTTCCCCCACAAGCTGTCATGCAGTTTGTCTGCTTTGCTCTCTCAAAGTTGTCACTGCTAAGTGAGCGAGTTCAAACGGCATCTTTTTTTTTTTTTGCTATGATATACTGTTCGTAATTCAGTCCAAATAGATTCTGTCAAAGCGGTTTTTCTATGTAATTACCTGAAGTGTTCAAGCTTGCTCAGATTCATTTGCAAAAGGTCAAAACATCAGACGTGGCTGCAGTTCCAGGGGGAATTGTGGTCAGAGTAGTTTTACTTCCAATAAACAAAATGATTTGTCAGTGGGCTCTCGAGAGTCTATCTCCCCCAACAATAACTTCTTTTATCTTTCTTTCTTTTTTTTACAACTCTAACCTAAAGTGGTTAATTTAAAAAAAATAATAAAAAAAATGGGTGTGATCCCCAGTTTGAATGGTTTGGAGGCTATTGAGAAAAAAATATATATCAGTTTCAGTTCTCCAAGTGAAAATTTTCCAGGTCATAAATTATTGAAACGCTTTTGTGGATCTGTCATATTAAAAGATTTCATCAGACAATAGCATTGGTACATAATGACACAGCAGAGGTCTAACCTTTGCACACCTGGTAACTGTATACCCCCCCGACAACAGACAGAACTCCTTCATCACATCCAATGAAAGACGATAGAAGCGATAATCAAATCGTTGGTGTTTTATGATGTTTGTTCTGACGTGAACCCACCTGCATGGCTGGGTCAGAGATGCGGTTTGCCCTGACCGCTGGCTCTGGGACAGTGGCGGAGCGGAGGAAGCTGGGATGCTCCCGGCCTGGGGGAGATCATCCCGGGTGCTGAATGGAGCCGGAAAAAAATGCCACCGCAGACAAACACCCTGCGAGCGATGAAACAGCTGCCCGTATATCTGAAATCCACACGGCACGTCCCTGCCATCCGACACAAAGGGAAGTTAATCCAAGGAGCTAAAGAAGAAGAGGAGAGAAGGAAGAAGAAAAAAGGAAAAACAAACATTACAACAGTGTTACAGTATAGCCAAAAGGGGTTTCAGTATAATGTCACAGAAATGCGTCACAGCAGGGAATGATTTAAAATACTAACATCAGTTTCTTGTTTTTTTTTTCTTCTTCTTCTTTTTGTATCATCTAACAGGATTTATCCACATTCTTAAAAAACACATGTAAGGTCAGGTATTGTATCAGTACCATGCAACCCTGAGGAATGTGTAATTTAATTTGAAAGTATTTGTTCAAAATGAATTAAAGCTGTAAAGGATAAAGACAAGCAAGACATTTAAAAAGAAAATCATATTCACTTTTCATATCTCTTACTCCTGAACTTCTGATGTTTTCTTGTCAGAGCAATTGAATGATGATGCATTATACAGACTTTTAAAATCACGTCAGTCAATTTGAGGTGGAATCATGGAGATTAATGAGAAAATACCCAGGATTTTTTTGTTTGTTTAATTGTTTCCATAACAAGAAAAGTGGCGATTAAAAAAGTATTCAGAATGTCATCACAATATTTGTGACTGTATACAGATAGAGTTACATAAATACTAGTATAAGACCCATTATCAAATGCTACTTTCATAGACTAGCTACATTAAGCTGTGCAGTTGCTACAATCAAGTATGCAAATATTTTCATATTAAGTGGTTGTCAAATAGTTCAAATAGCAAAGTAAAATTCCCAACCAAACTGGTTGTAGATTTGTTTTTGTCTTGTATTAAATAGAGTTAATCATTTTCAAAATAAATCACGTTACAATGTTTATTTTGCTGACAATAATCACAGCAGGTTAGACAATTTAAGTTGTGTTCACAGTAAATTACAACAAACTGTGATGGGTTGTGAGAATATAAATAGTGGATACGCTAATTCTTCTTGGCTGTAAATCAGTTTAAAGTAACAAGCAAATCTGGAGTTTTTTTTTAAAAAAAAGCATCAGTTTGCAAGTTTTCTCAATTTAACCTATGATGCTTTAAAACCCCCAAAATCTCTAACTCTTTGCTGCTCTCTTTTTATATGGTCCATGCAGAGTGAATAAGTGCAAGAACCCAAGAAAGGAGCAAAAACTGAAAAGAAATCTCTAACTCTTTGCTGCTCTCTTTTTATATGGTCCATGCAGAGTGAATACGTGCAAGAACCCAAGAAAGGAGCAAAAACTGAAAAGAAACCGGTTCAACACAAAGTGTCCATACTGGATGGTATAAAGGAAATGGACTATTTAATAATCCATCCATCCATCCATCCATTGTCTCCCGCTTATCCGGAGTCGGGTCGCGGGGGCAGCAGCTTCAGAAGGGAG
>CAEGAF010151549.1:0-46010 GCA_903067075.1 Micropoecilia bifurca
TTGTGTATATATATATATATATATATATATATATATATATATATATATATATATATATATATATATATACTTTTGTCATAGAACCTCCAAGAATTTAAAACTACTTTCACCCCTGCATATATCCATAATATCATTATTGATAAAGATTAGTCTTTTGAATAGTAATCAAAAGTATAGATTGAAGCCAGTGTGCCGTACAGCGTCCTTAATGCAGCAAAACAAAAAGTGTTGTCAGGGTATTTTTAATCTCCTTGTTTGGCCAGAATCTGAGTGTCTCTTCACAAATGGCACAGCTGCCGGCAGTAGCTCGCAGACTGCAGTCAGGAATATAAAATACCTCAAACCATTTGCAGAACAGAGGAGACTAAATAAATCAAGACGCAATTAAAACAAAAGACTGATTCTTTTAATCGTTCTTTGGTGACGGCGCTTCCTTTAAGTTATTCGAAAGATAAATCACAGATTAGACTGCAGAGTGTCGGTTCATGTAAACATCCGCTTGGGTGATAAACGTAGTTTATTAAACAAATAGGTTTTATGAATGCTCTAAATGAGTAGATGAAGTAACGCTTCTTTTTTTTTTTACAGAGATTCTTTACAGTGACATGGATTTCAGAATCTATTTGTAATGAAAGAAATGCTCTGACGTTTATCATATAGCAGCAAGTTCTGCCCTCGTGCACAACCGGACATTTAGAAATAAACACATATTGACACAGCCGGCCGAGTTGAATTGCTGCTCTCTTTGCCATGGTGGTAATTAATCTTTACTTTTAGAAAATTGGCTTTCTTTTCATTCCTTTGCTTTGTAATTCATGCATATAGAAGGAAAGCCCAGAAACGGTGAAACATTTGTCATCTAAGTGATTTGTTATGAGTTCTAGAGGGCCACTGGATCCAAAAGAGCAGAGGGAGGGGTGTTTTGATGAGTAAGTATGAAATATCATTTTAAATGCAAATATGACCTTTAGTTTGATGGGAAGTTTTGGAACTGATTTTTTTTGTGCCCTTTGAATAAATTGTGTGTGTCAGCTCACTATTACTCTGCATTTGGTTGCCTGATAATACAAATGTTTTTCTTTCCCAACCCCCAATCCTCTAATCTATGTTGTCTGAATGATAAACACTGAGATGAAAGCAGCAGATGGTCTCGGTTCAAGCTGCTGTTCCCTGATATAATGTTCAATTCAAGTTAAAAGCAATCCTTTCTGGGCCATAAAGAGTATTTTGTGTGCAAAATGATTTGTATTGACCAATGTTAATGTGTACTACCTATGATGAATGACCTCTAAATGTCCAGCCTGCAGAATGTTTTACAAACAGCTGAAAAGGTGAACTTGGTGGCTTTCAGATAATAATAATAATAATAATAATAATAATAATAATAATAATTATTATTATTATTATTATTATTATTATGATTATTATTATTATTATTATTATTATTATTATTATTATTATTATTATTATTATTATTATTATTGTTGTTGTTGTTATAAAAAAACAATTGTCTAGGGTGAGTACAGAAAAAGTCTGAATATTTTCCATTCAGCCTGTCATGGCCTGGTCTATGTAACTTCAGATGTAAATCATTTTGCTGATTAACTCATTGACCACTATTGAAGTTACATCTCGAGTCCTAAATCAATGACTGTGATTATTTAAGGACAGAAAAAGAAACATATGGGGGCGCTGTTATTTAGCTGTTATTCAGGGGATCTATAATTTCACCAGGAAGAAAAAAACAGACTAATACTTTTTTTATAAGTCATGATGCTCATCTGACTGCTTTGCTGTGGACCAAAAGCACATTGCATATGTCCTCACTAAGTTAACCATGTCTGCGATGCTCAGGATCAGCACTTTCTCCACTGAAATCTTAAAAAGTGCATAAAATCTTTACCAAACGCCTAAACCGAGAAGTCAGTGAGATTTAATTCTTTCCTGAATGCCTCGTAGTTTATGCAGCTGTAGAGCATATTTTTTCTAATAATATATAAATATAACGTACCAAATAAATACTCATGTAAGTGCAATTGAGCTTTTCTAGTTTAGACTTGCTTGTGTATTGGTTAAATATTCCAGATTCCAAATCTGCCATCCTGATAAAAAAATAATAATAATTCAGCTTTCCTGTTAGGAACAGGAACAATTTTAAATGACTTTGAAGCTATTACTCGCCCTGAAAATTGTCATTCTAGCCTCTTAACTGTCAGAGGAAATTTACAAGTAAACTGTTTGTTGAACCATTGCTTGGACTGTTTGTTTTGTTGGTGATGCATTTATCAAACCTGACATGTTTGGTGAGTTCTTTACTTCAAGAAAAGCATAACGGAGCTAAAACAGCTGACTCTTAAAGCCCTTTAGGCTGTTTAAGCATTCTTTTTATAGAAATTTCTCTGTGCACGTGGCTCACCGTCTCAAAGTACGTTTTACCTTTGAAGTCCTTACTTATTAGTCTGCATCAATTTACTTCCTCCCCCATGGCTCCCTAGATCTTTATTCTGAAGATCCATTCAGTAGTGTGGCTCATTGAAATTGAAGATCCTCAAGTTAGTTTCACTTCTGTTTCTGTCCGTCAATACGTTGTTATACCTTAATGAAATTTTCTGTCCAAAATCGAAGAGAGGGAAACGATTTGCGTCGGCGCAAACAAGGCTTAAAAATCGGCTCGTTCATTTCGCTGCTCGGTGTCCAGACGCTTTCTTCTTCTTCAGAAGATGCATCTAACCTCATGAGAAAAGTTACACTCCCTAAACCATTTGAAAGCCATCACCTCCTCCTTCACACCCAATAGACAGGGATATAATGCACAGACTTGGAGAATTACGCAGTTTAACAAAATACCATTCCATAGCTTCGGGGTGTTGAGGTTGTCAAAACTTTTAACAGCTCCCTCTCACTGCCATTTGGAGTCTGTGATGTGTGAAATTGCACAGCACAGCTCTAATTGCGCTGAGCAAAAGCTGTCCACGTCTGGTTTGCGTGGCTCAGCTGTATTTTCAAACAGGATAGCAAAACAAAAATAAACGTACAGCAGAGAAAACTTTACGACAACTTTTTATTTATCCATTGATTTTATTTTATTTTTTTATTCTTTTGCCAATGATTAAGTGTGAGACACCGCGCTCTGGTGTGTACGGTGTATTAAGCAACAGTAAAGACAAGAAGGAGAACCAAGAGACAGAAGCGGCATTCGAAAGAGATAGAAAGACTCGCAACACGCAACTGTTTTGATTTCAGCTGTTTTCTGTCATCTAACAGAATCTGTTTCGCATGAGCCAGTTCTCAGTTCTTTGCACATAATCCTCTCTGGCTGCCTCTCTTTCTCCTTCCCTCGTATTTCTACCTTTCTATTCCACTGCTTTTCTTAACCTGATGTTCTTACCTCAAGCAAGTTATCTTGTTTTATGCCGATTCATTTTCATTTAACCGTGCCTCTCTTCTTTTTTAAGGTTCCTTGACAGAAAAAAAACCCCTCCTCCTTTCTTACCTTTTTGTTTATATACTTGTTTTCCTCAGCTGTCTATTTTCCTAAAAAAAAGATCAATGTAAGGTGAATCATCGGTCAAACCGGATACCAAGTGGACGAAGTATACACCCAGCTTGCCCACATATAATCGTGTCTGCTTGAAGCTGCGGTATATGGTGCTCATTAGGAGCTCTCATGCTATTAGAAACCTTTGTTTTCAGGGTACAGGCTACACTTACGGTGAGTTTTGCACCGCGAAAGAGCAAGAACTATGATTGATGCGTCGCAGTATCTCTCTGTCGTCTTTAATGATGCTTTAACAGGCATTGTTGTAGCTGTGCGGTGCGCTGATACAGATTAAATGGAATCCCCAATGAAGATGGGTGACAGAGAAAATCCATCAGTGGGAATAGATGGACTTGTGTTTAACAATCACTCGCCTGCTTCCCTCTAGCAAATGTGATCAGCTTTGAATTTTAATGCTGGGATACCTAGGGCGGAAAAAATCAAGCAATTTCTGAGATTGGTGTTGTGTCGTCTTTTGATGTTTTAGAATTTTGTTAAAAGAATAAAAGAAAAGTTTGAATTATTACTGACATTGAAATGTGTTTCAAGGCTTCTCCTCATATGAAAGGTGTTCAGATAAATATCAGTGATCCATAACAGCTTTTTGTTTTTAATTAACATCCTACTACAAATTTAAGCAATGTCTCAAAGAGGCTTGTTTTGATTGGTTGTCAACAAGTAGTTTTAGATTTCAGTCAAGCAATTGGTCAATGACTTGGAATTTATTTTTCAGGTCTGGAGAATTATGCAAACATAATGTTTATAGAGACTTGGCTCCCTATTCCATTTTCTTAATGATATATGTTGAAAATAAACGTCTCCTATGAGCCTTTTTTTAACTTAGATTTTTTTATTTTGCAATACCAATGCAACATTTTAGTTCATGAATTGCCCAATTCCTTTTCTTACAATTAAATAAAGTCTATGCTGGAAAGGATTGCACAGTGGCGCAATTGGTAGCACTGTTGCCGTGCAGCAAGAAGATTCTGGGTTCAGTTCCTGGCCTGGGGTATTTCTGCATGGAGTTTGCATGGTGGATTCTCTCCGGGTTCTCCGGCTTCCTCCCACAGTCCAAAAACATGACTGTCAGGTTAATTTGTTTCTCTAAATTCTCCCTAGGTGTGAGTGTGCTGTTGACAGGTTGTTTGTCCTGTCTGTCTCTGTGTTGCCTTGCGACTGACTGGCAGCCCTGTCCTAAGAGTGTAAGAAAATGGATTGATAGATATGCTGGAAAGCTTTACAGCTCAGTATAATGCAGGACTATATTCATTAATCCATCTACCCATGATATGTTCTCCTTTTTGCCCATGCAGTGGGATTCACAACTCTAGGAGTTTGAGGTGGCAAAAGTCTAGAAATTAGTTTTGTGTGGGAATCTGATAACCGTCACTCTCTCAGGTTGGTGCCTTCAGGTTAATGATTGCTCATATAATCCATTTGACTTCATTCTTACTTCTTTTAGACGAACGGTTTTTGATGTCGTACTCGCATCCTGATGTTTGGCGCTCTTACTGCTCGTTGTTGTTCTTGAAGTGGCTGAATGTGAAGGTGCTTAAGTGTTGTTGCACCACAAAGCATTTAAGCCATGCGTACACCCACTTTACACCTTCCCATTCTGCTCTCTCTGCTAGTTTAAGCCAACGCTTTCTCTTCTACACAAAAACATCCAAATTGTGTTGCCCACACCTCTCCCTCCCTCCCGAACTAGAACATTGACAAACAAACAAACGCTCTTTCTCTGCCACCTTATCATAATTTCCAAGCAGAAACAATCCTTAAGCTTTTATTCTCTGGAAAGTTGCACATTTTTTAAAATCTTATTCCGGATTGTGAAGAAATACCCATATAACAACGGGGAACTTACAGAGTAATCCAGATCCATTCATTTAACTTAACCTATATGTCCTTCAATGAATAAATCCAATGCACATTTGTTTCTTTTCAAACAATTAGAGTTGTTTTTGCAGGTTCATTATTTAAACGGATAGTTTACTGGTGTTTGTGTCTAAAAATAAAAAACGAGTAAATATATATCCCTAATAAAGACATATTAGGAATTAAGGGAGAAAACAGACAGAAAAACTTCCAATATTCAGTTGATTAAATAAAATAAATCTACAAATACAAATCTTCAAGGGAAGATTTAGGGCTTGTTACCATGTTACACATCAGCACTGGTGAAAACACGGCTTTATGACAAAGCCAGGATATCGTTTCATTGTGCAGAATGAGTTATTTGTTTCCACACTGCTGCCATGACTCCTGGAAAATGTTTGATCTTCCTCAAATTTGAAAAATCATGTTTTTGTCCTGAAGGTAATCCATAAACGTTTTTTATATATAAATTACATTTCCAGAAGGGCAGTAAAATCCAAGCCTCCACTTATGGGAAGGGAGACATCAGCGATCACCAATGATGGAAGCAAAAGAAAAAGTGAATAAAAGAGCAAATATCTCTTCTTCACTTTCCTCTGAAGCCTCATCGAAAGCAGATGTTTCTGACAAAACATCCTGAGAGCTGCGGTGTTTCCATGCAGGGCTTATCCTTGTTGACAGCTGCACGGTTGCATTTTGTATATTCGTCTCTTGTCTGAGGTTAAGTAACGTTCGGTAAGCCGGCGCAGATACAGCTGAACATCACAGAGTCCAGAACTCTGCTGGGTCTGGAGCCGACAACAGCTTGTTTGCGCAGTAATTCCTCCCTTAACAAGCTTCAGGCACACAAGGTGAGATCATAGCGAGAGCGCAGACATTCCCTCACGAATACGCAGGGTCCCCAGCAGATGTGTGGGCCCGTCGAGAGCTGGAAGTCTGCTTTGAGTCGGGGCACCACTGAGCTCGGCCAGTGAAAGCAAACATCCCCCTGAGCTGGATGCCGTCCAGCGACGGAACTGCTTTAATCGCCAAATGAGGGCAAGGTTTGCTCAGGGGTCAGTGGTGCTCTAAAGCCTGTCAATAAACACGTTGCCCACCTGTTTATATCTGACTCTCTTATCTACACACAGACGGGTCTGACGGCCTTGAACCGCATTCCTGACGAGCTGCCACTCATTTCACAGCCGTCCTTACTTTACTTTGTCCCTACGCTCATGTCCATCCATCATGGTCACTTGTAATTGACAAAACCAACAACACAAGCCATTAACTTGAATGGCTAGAACTGACCTTGCCACATTTACCACGAACAGGTTTTCTCAGTAACAACTTGGCAAACGGAGGCAAAGTAATGAGCCAGTTAACTCAGTTTAAAATATGGGTAGATTTTCTTTTTGGCGATTTACGCAGCAGTGTAATCTTACTCGCGTTTTTGCAACAGTTTTGCTGTCACTCTTAGTTTTATTTCTGCACTGGATTTATGAAGCAGTCTAGATATACAGGAGCAAGTTTTGTAATTTATTCCTTTATCTATTTTTGCAATGATGTCAAGGTCATGACCTGACGGCGTATTCCTCAAAACCTTCTTGACATCTCAATAAAATAATAATGTAGTAGTTTGTTCAAATTAATACGGTGGATTGCTACATTCCTTTAACTGGTTTAATAAAATAGGAAATGCTTGGATTGCTGTTAAACATGGCTCAGAGTATTATGTCATTATTTACAGCCTATAAAAATATGCTGCAATTGTAGTTACTAGTTACTAATGTCAGGATAAAAAAAGAACTGCCTTGTCTTTGATTTTTATTAGAAGTTGCTTTTTATGCTCTTTCTTTTCATATTCTGTGTATGAAATTTTTAAAAAAGCAACACAGTTATTAAACATGCTTTAGGTGATTTGTTTAAATATGTAAAAAACAAGAAGAGTAAAATCCCTGATCCCTGACAACAGATTTTCCCATTGACCAGGCCAGGCTGATGACTTTCATCATTTAAACTTAATCGTTTCTCAGCAATTGATTTTAAACCTAAACCATGTTTTAGCCAACCAAACAGCTGAAGCATACCTTGACCGCAGCTGCCTAAAATTTCATTGGTCTATCCCACGCCTGCAGTCAGTAACAAAACAGCCCTTCGTCCTAAGATAAATATAGCGTAAATGAACACAATTAACAAATCAGCACCTCAGTAAGCAAACCATTTGTCTTATGTTGTGGCTAATACATGTACTTTTGCTGCCTGACATCACAACAGTTCACTGCATGTCTGTCTCTGTGTAATTTCTTGTTTTCAAAGCTAATGTTGACAACAAGCAACAACAAGCTCCATATCTTTTCCCCAGGAAGCCATCATTCTACCCTGCTTACCTGTGGTCCTCATCAGCCATTGGCCCATGTGTGGCTATTTCTGTGTCAGTGTGAGATCTCTGGCTTAAAAAAAAAAAAAAAGTTGGTCACAGATTGTGATTTTTTTTTTTCTTGAATTTGTTCGTCTTATTGAGCTTCCCACGGAGATTCCAACTAGCCAGGCCTGACGGTAAACACCTAAACAGATGGCTGACAGATCTCTTCTCTACAGCAGGCATTGCTTGTTGAAAATCCTTTGTGTCGCTGCTCCCAGGCAAATACTTCTAGTTCATGTTGGGATCACTGCTGCATGCTTTAGTCGTGGGCAGCCCGAGATTTTATAAAATAATGTTAGACGTGTTATGCACAAGCATGTTCTTCTTAAGATTCTTACTTCTGATTAAAGCATCCCCTAATAAAAGGTAGCTACTTATATAATTTGTTTCATTAGCTAAAAAGACAACATTGTTTTATTACTGTGTTGTTAACATAATTGCCAAAGAGTTTACTAGTTCAGGTTAGCTTCCATTAGGGCTTTTATTTTATTTAACTCAATTTCTGATTAGGAAAACTGTGCGTAATTTAAGCAGAGAGCAAAAGATAGAGCTGGCATCTTAATTGTCTAAAACAACCTACAATTGTGCTCAGTATCGTTTCCATGACAGACGTTTATCATGGTTAAAACTTGCTACTTCATTCCTAAAGAATGCTTTTTCCATTAGAGACTCATGAATGACCCAATGCGCAGATATGTGAATGTGCTCCTTTCTTGTCCTTATAATGCCTCTGCTGACTGACACGATGCAGCCGGTGCAGATTGTCTCTGTTTTAAACATCACTGTGAATTCAAGAGGAGGATAAATGATAAATACTTTTGTTTCATGTTTGCTGAAAACTTTTACCAAAAAAACAAAGTGAGGCATTTTCAAGGATAAAATGTACGAACCAGAAGCAAACCTGCTTTGATAAATCAAGCCCTCTTGCACTGTTACTATAAACTAATTAAAACTCTTTACATTAACTAGTCAGCTTGTGTCTGGTTTAGTTCTAATAGTAATTATAAACAAAATTTCAGTCTAATGCAACCACCTCCTAGGGAGCATCAAAACAGTTTGTTTTATGTTGGACTAACTTGTCCTTATACTGGAGGTTTATAGAGAAGGAAGAAATTTCACCTGTCTTAAGAGTATCCAGGATATACTTTTGAAAGTTTTATTTGTAAATGTTGCTTCTTGTCAATTTTTGCTCTAACAAATAAAAGAATAAACAGTTGCACGCTATCATTTGACGAATGATTTTCCACACTCAGATTTTCTCCGCAGAAAACCGAAATCTCCATTTTACTTTCTTACCTCTTCAGGTTTAAAGTCTTAAATTATTTTTTTATTGACTGAGAAAACTAATTATAGAAAAGCAAAAAAAAAAAAAAAAAAAATCATAACTTGCCTTTTGTAAAGAGCACTTGCATTGTTGGGGCTGAAAAGATGGAGCCACCGTAAGACTTTACCGTCGCTCCAGTATGAAGAACACAATCAGAACTGTTGCATAGACGGACAAAGGGAGTTTACAGAGGTCACAGGCTTTTTGTTCCAAAATATTGTGCGTGTGAGGAATCATTTTCGGTTCACTAAAGAACGAAAAAAGATGAGGTGATTTGAATGAAGCGATTCCAAGATTTTGTTTGACACCAGGAAATGATACATCTGCAGCAGGCCGGCGTGAAGCGGACACGTTTGTAGACGTGTAAGCATATCTTTTATATGAGAAAAGCAGCAGACTGACATCTCCATCTCTCCAGAAGCGTTTAAGGAAGTTGTTTGTGTGAATTGTCCTTTTGGGAGCAGAGGTCAGTTGTGATTAATTGGAAAATAATGCATTTGTTACCATGTTATTGTTTACAGCGTATGGCTGCCAAGGTGGACATTCTGCTCTGAAATATTGCATCCAGCTAGCTTCAAGGAGCTTTGATGTATCTGGCTACGTTAGCGCTTAGCGTGCAATGTTTCTCATGGTAACCACTGTCCGCCGATCAGATGCACTTCGGTCAAAGTCCGAAATAATTGAGCGGCCCTTTTAAGATGCGGCTCACCTGGCAGTGACATAAATACAGCTCGGAAACCTGCCTGTTAAACGTGACATCGAGAGAAAATACAAGACGGTTCGCTTTGTTTCCTCTTTTCTCTATATCCAGAAATGACTTTATTTGTATGCAGCGCTCCTACCCATGTGGCCAATTATGATTGACTGCTAGCGGTTATAACCAGTTGCTGCCGTGCCAAGAAGTAGCATTCAAGACTTTGTCCATGATTGAATGTTGTGACGCTGTGACAGAAAGATCAACAAGTCCAGATGGCTTTTGTCAAAACTTTGCTGCCAGTTGGGTGTATTGCGGTGTGTTTGGTTTTAGGGGGCTTTTAATAAAATGAGCAGTTTCCTTGATACCAGCTGCAGCAGAAGTGGTCAAATTCTCAGTTTGTCTTTTGTGAAACCTGTTGCTGGAGGAAAATCAAAAAAAGAGACTCAAATGAGAGTTTAAGCGTTGACGTTTACTTTTATGGGCAAAACATGTGTGGTGCTGCATAAACCATGTGCTCATTTGAGTGCGCGCTCCGTAAACTTCTCAGTTGCTCTTTTTCTCCCCGCTCCAACCGCTTGCCCCCCCCCCTCAGTTCATCAGGTTCACAACACTCCCCTGTTTGCTTTGAATGTTCGTTGCCAATAAAGTTTTAACTGGAGATATTTCAGAGATAATAAATATGTATTTTATTCCAGTTTGAATCACTTCCAGTCCTCAATAACCGTCTGCCATAAAGCAAACAACCTGTTGTGGTTTGTAGATAAAGCCTCCTCTTCCAGGAGGCGTCACTCATTCTCTTTTTACTTTTCAAAAATTAATATGTTACAGCAGTACGTCAAGAAAATCAGGGTGGTTTCTAGCCTAGCAAAAAAAAAACATTAAAAAGGTAGACAGAACATGAAGAGATCTTCTGGGGCGCAATGTGCTCCCACTGGATACAAAAGATTTGATTGTTCTCCTTAAGGTTGTTTTATTCTCTTTATAATTGATCTGTTGATTTTTATTGTACAGCACTTTGTGATTTTATGTCTGTAAAAAGTGCTTTATAAATAAACATTGCTCACTTACACACTCAACTATGAACAATCGAGCTTGGGAGATCTCCAGTTGGGTTTAATATTAATATTAATATCTGAGTCCTGGTTGCTTGGAGCCTGGTATTACTGCTACCAGGCTCCAAGATGGAGCCTGGTAGCAGTAATACAGGTACATTTGTGTACAGGTGTGTACCTCCATGAATAATTTGAAGGAGTGGGTGAACTGGCCTTATGCTAATGCTGTAGGTCACTCGCTAACACATTGAAGTGATAGTCTTCCCTGACTGCAACATACAAGATTTCATTCAACACCTAAGACCAACGACCCACATGCTCCAAAAAAATACACTTTAATTTGTCCCTTAATTTGCTCATTGTGCAACCGAACCCGGCCAGGTGAAGCGCGCACACACCTCCAAATTGCTCACATGGAAAACTTACTCAGAGACAAAGGATATGGATATGCATGTTTGGCCCTTTTTGTGACGTCAACGAGGGGAATATCCAATTCCCTCCTGTTGTAGAGCATGTCTGCTCTGACACAGTGAAGTAATCAAATTTACCATACTGTTAGTGTAGCTCCCCCCAAGCGAATGTTCTCATATTCGATCAACATTATGTGAAAAGATGAAATATAAAGCGGAACATTTTTGGGGAACATTGTGTTACAATTTTTGGCATAGATGTGTGTTTTTCTTCGCAGGTCAACACCAACTGGGTGTTTTTTTTGTTGTTTTTTATAGAGAAGTGGTGTTGCCCTTTTTGTAGGATATATAACCGTTTGCATCATAAACAGTCTTTAATCAAAACCATAAACGAAAGAGACTCGGTGCACTGTGACTTTATTTCCATATGAAAGAACCTGATGTCTAATACGAGTCGAGATTTCACAGTGCAAACATGATCATCTTTAAAGCACCTATCCTTTCCATTAAGGAGTAGAGAAAAACAGCAGTGTCTAGGACAGACACACACACACACACACACACACACTGAATTGACGAAAGCAGAGACAACTTCAAAAGTTATTCCATAACTCAAATCAGTCTCCTGGCAGTTGTTGATTCTTTCCAGCCAATCATACTTTAAGAATGCCAAGGATAAACAACTCCAGCTGACTGACAAGTTCCTGAAAGTTATGGTTCTTGATCATCTGTAAAACTGGATCTTCACAGCCTGTGTGTGGCGTTAAAATATTCCTTCCTGTGATCCAAAAAAAAAAAAAATCTTTATATAACGTGGTACAAATTGATTGTTGTGTTAACGTTGTTGACTTGCATCATTGGATGTCCTGATTAACAGAATTTGACAAATGTTCCACCCCAAACAATCCTATTATATCTTAAATTATGCATTGTTTGAAATCTATGGACATAATTGTAGTAGTGTGAAAGGACGCAAGAGATACAATCCTGTAAGAAACAGATTTCTTAGATGTTTTGCTTTCTATCACATTTAAACAGCTCAGATCATAAAATATATTTTAATAGAAAAACATAGACTGAGTAAATACCAAATCTACGTTAAAAATAGTATTTTGTTCATTGAGGGAAATAATCTTTTCAAATTGGCTTGACCCAATTGGAACAGTTAATCGCTCCCCATGTATTTCCTTTACCACACGCAGTTGCAACAACATATAAAAAAAGGTAAAAGACGTCAAAAAGCTACATGGCTTAATCTGAATGTTAAAAAAAATTCAGGAACAGCTCAAGTTTTGGGACATCAGTGAACCACAGCGAGACTCTGTCCAAACAGGAGGCGTGGAAACAGTTTGTGGACTTGACACGTACAAAGTTGAACTTTCTGGAAGATTTAAGTCCCGTCCCAGTGTAAAGCTTACATGGTATTTCAGGAAAAGAAAATCATATCGACACTCAAACCCAGTTAGTTGATATTTCATATCAAAAATCCCTCCAGTTGTCCACCGGTTATTGGCAAAACCAATTACCACTCGACGATTACTTTTTCACACAGGGCCCCATTACTTTTTGTTTCTTACTTTTTCCCCATTTCCTAAAATTGACTCAAAACTGCGTCATGAATATTCTTCAAATTATCTTTTTTTCTGATTGTAAAGTATCCTTCACATAATTCTAGTGTAACAAAAACGGAGGATGTCCATACCAGGGGTAGATATTTTTACTCAGCACTGTACATGTAAGCAGTAAAAAAAATAAAAATGACACATTAGTGGTTCTGTAAAATACGTCTAGCACATGGAATATTTCTTGCTATCACAACTCTTGTCCAAAACAAGCTGCCTGTTTGTGTCCATAACACTCAACAGTCTCCAAGTCTCCAGCAGCGGCTGCTTAAAGTCTTTTCTCCTCATTCAGGAAGTATCAAGACAGAATTTCCTGCCTTAGGCAGATTTACTGATTTTGCTAAATAGACAGATTTACAACATTTCCCAGCTGAACCTTTAACATTCTACCAGTGTCATCCTAGGAAAGCTGGCTGGCTTGCAATCCAAAAATCAAATGTTTTTTTTTTTTTTTTGCTTTCTTGCTTCAGATCCTGGGAAATGCATGCTTTTACACAAAAATGTCCCTCTACATTTTATCAAACTTGGTTTTTCTGCCAGCTGTTCAACTGTCTGGTGTAAATTAGTAACATTTCATAATCACTTTTTTTTATTATTCTTTAAATTATGCCTCAGAAACTGTTTTAAAAATATAAGCCATCTGTTCACTATAAGTGAATCTCTTTCCTATTTATCATCATAAAACCTAAACCCTGCAGAAAGAGATTTTCACTTTACATATTGATATTATTATTACATATTACATATTATTTTTCTACACTTCGGGTAACAATAAATCTAGAATTTTCTTTCTGTATTACATTTTTTGTCAGAAAATGCACAAAATCGGAAGGAATAAATCAGGAGATGTGTAAAGGCATTAAAAAAAAATCAAAATTTTGATTGTTCCTACACTTTATTTGCTAAAGTTAGGTTAAGCTAATGCTTGTTAAGATAAATATATGTCAGAGCATCACAATTTGTTGCATATGGAGCAGCTTTGGGAACATTGGCTTCAGAAGTGGACCATGGAGGAAAGAAGGAAGGAAGGCAGCCTAATCTGAGGAATCTTTGTGTCTTCATCATGTTGAGGGCTGTGGAACGCAGGGCTGGCTTCCGATTTATGTTTCTGCTGGTAATTGTAATAGGTCCGACTTTATTTGGTTTGATAAGAGATCATAATCTGTTGTTATCCAAATTCAGTGGAACATGGGTACAAAATAGTTTATTTACAATAACAAAATGGCAGTAGGACGGAGACACAAGATGGCAACACGTGAGGACAAGATGGGAGGATGGATTGTAGAATTGATCAAGACCCATTCAATTCCTCCCTGCCTTCCCACACTAAGGTTACTGTGACCATCGTCTGCTGAAAGTAATACTGACTGATCGTGAGAACCTCACCTCCCCAGGGAAGAAACTACAATAAAAGGAGCGCTCCCTCCTGAGATTCGCAGTAACCATCTCAAGCTGGCTCAGTCGACAAGAATCAGGGAGAGAAAGATTTGCTCTGATTTACCTCCAGGATCGATTTCATCTTCGTCTGTCAGCAATCAATGCAGTCCGTGTCCATTTTTTTCTCCCGCTTCGGGTGAGTCATGTCCATAAATGCCATGGCAGCACACAGTGTTCACAGTGTTATTGGTCTCGTTTGACTCTCATTTATAATAAAATCTGGTCATTACAGGTCTATCTGGTTCTTTAAACAAACTTCTGAGTTTTATTGCTTCCAAATGTTCTGCCATGAAGTCCTCTAATATATGACTCAAATGTTTTGCTGCAGATGTACAGAATACAAGTAAAACCCTTTCAAGGAGAAAAGGAAATTAAATAAAACAAAAATGCAAACAAACATGTTTCCTTTATTGCCCCTTTTATACCGTCCCAGCACGGCTCAACTCTGTGAGACTCTACTCTACGTGGTTCCGGTCATTTTCCCCTCCCATCACCACTTCTAGGTGTTTGGATCGTCCTACCAGGGCAGCTTCAGAGTCTGAAGAGTAAAGTCATATGATCTGGACGTTGTGTCGTTTTCAATGTTGCCATTTTCAATAAAACGCCAAATGCACTCTGTCGTCTTTGGGAATTTTTACAAATGCCAGGGCTGATTCGTGTCAGGGAGCCATTTCTGTGACACAATCGTTGACTCCCCCCCAGTCAGTCAGTGGCCAGTTGTCTTCTGACATCGTATTTTCATCCTGATCGGTGCACTTGGAACCCCAGTTGAGTAGGGACTGAAAAAGGGGTTGGTACCATGTCAACGTCACTAAAGGAGGAAGCCCATAACCAAGTCCAGCCATATTGAGTTGGTACCAGTGAAAAAAGGGACCATTTTTGGTTTTCCCCAGAGGCGTGTGAATGTAGAAACTTTTGGGGGTGTGGATTTTATTGTTATTAAATAATGATTTACAACAAAATACATAGTTCTATGGATAGCAAAAATATATCTAAAGTTACTTTGGATTCTTATAGAAAAGTCTGATTAAATATGTTTAATAAATCCCATAAATTGGGGAAAAAAAATTGATTCACTAGATTGCATAGATGTTATCATAAGTTATCATTTAGTGGACACATGACAACAACGAGCAGTAACTGTTCAGTGCTTCCTGCAACTTGAGTGATTCTTTTAAGATAAAGGGCATTCATTAAACTTATTGGTTTTCCTTTCTGTCAACACAGTGATCATACAGTAGTAAACAACAAAGTGCATAGAGAATCAAACCACTAATTTCTCCCTATGCTGTGTCTTTATTGCTGTTTGTAGCTGCTGGGGGTGAATCTAACCCCCAGTGAAGGGATTCAACCATTTTGGTCAAAGTTTATACAACTGAGCATTTATATGAAATTTCCAGTGAGACATGAACCTTCCCTAGCGATCATTGGGTAACAGTCAGTATCGTATAATCACACAAGTCAAACATGCTTGCTTAGGGAAAGCTTTTGCACAATGAAAACTGCAGTAAGACCCATACCTGGAGACATATCCAAAAGAATGGAACTCCTTTATATCAAAATTTGACTTTTGTCGCCTATATCCCAAACACTACTGCCCATGACAATCAGGAGGTTTTTGAAGCTGCTTGTTTTCCAGACACACACAAAAAAATAATTTGCTGCCTCCAAATGACTAGGTTTGTTTTAAAGTTCTCGGGCTGCTTTTAGAAGCAGTTGAGTTCCAAATTGAAATACAAAGATGTGCTAAACCTCAATTTCACATATGTCCAGTTTAAGACTGTTTACTTTTCAGAAGGGCAACCACCAAAAAAATACCTACCCAGAAGAATTAAGATCAACTCTTGTTCATGTTGGAGTTAAAAGTTTACTAATTTCTGCCCCTTAAATGCCAATTTGTGACACAGTAATAAATCACAGCCCAACTGCTGATGTTGAATTTTCTCTACCACAACTGTATTTTTCTGGACATGTTTGCCCATCGCCAGCTGCTCTCACTCAGACAACAAACTAAATTCTTAGCATGTTTCCATATTGTCCTGCGACAGACTGGCGATCTGTCCAGGGTGACCCCGCCTCTCACCCTGAACGTTAGCTGGAGAAAGGCACCAGCACCCCTCCCGACCTCACTAAGGGACAAGGGTGTAAAGAAAATGGATAGATGGATGGCATGTTTCCATATTGGTATATTCCAATGAGGATTAAAATACAGCTCCACACCCACAGAGAGGATATTCCATCAGGCTTTCCAATTAACATACTAAGTAGTTCAAAGCTTCACAATGTCACTTTTCATTTGAATCTCCAGGCATGTTTATGCCTTTCACTCCTCTGACAGTCCTCAGAACTGAGTAAACATCCTCCTCTGGAAGCTTGGACAAACTTTCTTTTTTTATTAACAGACTCTCCCACTCTTTATGTTTCCATGGCTCTTGTTAACCAGATGGTGACACGAGAGGATGACCACCGCGAAGCACCCATCACTCACCGCATATACTATGTGACTGCTTGAACCCTCCGAAAAGCTTGTATGCATATCCTGTTTAAGAAAAACTGACCACCTCAGTCCATCCACACACACACACAAACACACACACACCCACATACTCGTACACCGCAGAGATGTATAAATACACAGAGACAAGCATTGCTTGTGCAGAGCATACTCAGGGATGGCCACCTCAGAACCACCATCACTTTGCACACCTTTCATACTCGTAGGCTTGGTTTTTCCTCTGTGCAGTGAAATCCACTCCCTGGGGGCCAGCTGGCCTTCTGATGCACGTACAGGTGCCAGCAAGGGATACAAAGCTAGCTGTATGTGTCAAAAGCAGCATCTATAAACCCCTGAAAAGAAGGTAGTGGAGATCCTGGAGGTTCATCTGCTGAACGTAATAATTGGCAAATGTCGATTTTTAGCACAAGTGGTTACACAAGTGGCTTTTTAAGAATTCTTTAATACCATTATTCATTAAATTAAAGAGGTGTATAACAACACAAATGTGCAAGATAATAGGGTAGTAGAACCACAGATTGGCGGTTGGCAACAGATGTTAGCCCATGGCAAAGACGAATGTCACTTACCCCTAGTAGACGCAAAAAAAGAAGCTAGCTAAGAAGCTAGCTAGCTAAGAAGAGGATATTAGTAGTCAGTTAGCTGTAACCTCAACCACATCAAGTCACACAATGGAATAAAATGACTCAAACATTTGACTGACAGAAAAATCCAGTGAGAAAAGTAAATTACATAGAATATACAAAAGGTCAATTAATTAGATCAAAATTGAGGATTATGCACTTATTCAAAAGGAGGAATATACACAGGTATGCAGAATGAGGTAGCATTTCAATTTGTAAATTACAGATATTCAATTTCAACAAAGGAGAGCACAGGAAGAACTGAGGTCTGCAGCACTGCCTCTGCCTCGGTGGCTGAACAGTGTTGGAAAGCTCTTATGTTAAGCGTGCAGGAAAACAAGGTTTTGCAGGACAGTGCTATAACAGATCAGCAGGAAAGGTTTTTGGTTGCAGCAGTGGCCATTATAGAGTTACATAGCGATGGACGGAGTGTAAGTAAAGTTCAGCTCTGCTTTAGAGATTAAACGTCACAGACGAATGTTGGTAACGGAGCCACGACATTTTAAATCTAAAGTCGGGGAGCATCTGCGGAGCGTGAAACTGCCTTTTTGTTAATTATGTAGCGTGCAGAGTGGAGGGTAAGGTTTTAGGAAAAATAGAGCTTTTAAAAACACATTAGCGTTAAAATGCAGCGACTGCAACGATCGAGTTGAACATGTCTGGATATAAAAATAAATGGCAGAAACTTTCAGTAAAATATTTAAATATTTAATAATTTCCCTCCACACAAAGTTACATGATTACAGGAGTAGTAGCAACAGCAGAAGCAGAGTTTTTATTTTTAACTCCTGAATGGGTCATTGGAAGAGAGGTCCACCATTTGCTTGGACACCTGCGTGCAACAATAAAGTGAAAGTGTGTGAATGGGATGCATGAGTTAAACCCAATAAAGAGAGATCCTCAGCACCATGTTCCTTTTAGGTTTTCTTATTTTTAATTTTTTTTTCTGGTATGCTCATTGCAGATCTCAGATTTACAATGGCCGTGCCTGGATCGGGTTATACGGTGCATAAAGTCTTCATGTAAAGCAGGCCTGAGTTCTTTTGAAGGAAAAAGCCGTCAGTAACGGTGGACACTCCTTCTCCCCCCATAAAATAAATCAAAGTCAGCCACCTTGGTCATCTACGCCTTTATGCAGTGAAACAGCTTTATGCTTTCCAGGAACATGCCTTACCGGTACACACTGTACATGAAGGGCTTATATAACGCTTATTTTTGTGTGCATTTGTCATAATATTGAGGTTGTAAAATCTACAGAGTATTTATATTCTTTATTTGTTCACTTGGTATATGACATGTTTGTCATACATAAACATGACATAACTGAACAACAAGACAATAGAGGATTGTAAAAAAGCTTTGTCTTTTTGACAAAAAAGGAAAGATTTAGATTGGGATGAATGCCTTTCCTTTTAATTACCAATATCACAGCATGGTTCCCCTGTCTTTACAATATCTTTAACTATGTCTATAATTCTGCCAGAAGGTGAAAAAGATTTTTAGCGTTTAAACCTGGACCATAATAATCCCACATAGCTGAACTATAAGAAGTTAAGAAAAAGTATTTTCCTCACTACACATTTCTTCTTACTTTTTAAAATATTTTTTGTAACGCTGAAATAATTGAGCTCATCAAACAAAATGAACCAAGATAGCCTGTGTAGATGCACAGCAGTTTTCCATTTCCAGCCACAAACCACACTGAGCCATTATTCAAAATCTAAAGAAAAGTAGGACATAATTCTTAAATAATAAAATAAAAACGAATTGCAAGTAATTGCAAATGGTGTCAGTAGTTGCTGTCTAACGTTTAGGTGGGGGGGGATGACTTCAACTCATAGACAGGTCGATTTGAATGTTTTCCGTAGTAAATTAAATTGTCTTTTGTATTTACTTCAATTATCTTCATCTGATGATCTGAAGCACTGACTCACCACAAAAAGTTGAATCAGAGAAAAGCTTTTCACAACATTTGTTAATATTGCAGCCAAAGGTGCTAAACCACAGTCTAAACAGCAGTCTTTTAAATAACCCATCCATTCTCTGTTCTGCAGAAACGCTCTTGAGCTTCGTGGATGACATCCTGTCTGGGGCCAGGTCTCCATGTGTGATGCTGGGGGACATCCCAAACCTGCTGTCTTCCTCCATCAGTCTGATCATTCGCTGCCTGGAACCTGACGCAACATACATGTGAGTTGACAGACTTGCTTTTTGCCACTGAGGGAAGCTTAAGGTGCAGTTCATAAATCAAGTGCTGCAGTGTCTCAGAAATGCTCTGCTGAAGTTAATCAGGCCTTACTGATGTCTTTATTGCCATTATTTGCTGTCAATATGAACCCACAAGGACTGCAAAAATCATTTCATTTGCTAATAAAAAAAAACCCGCTTGACTGCAAATTGCTTTAGCAGACAGACATTAGCTTTAGCCAGTACAATAAATGAACTTGTTTCTCTGTGTTTGCCACTAATTTTAGCTTAAAGTAAGAAAGGAAGTACAGATATTTAAATGCTTTCAATTTGCCTTATTCACAGCTTGGTTTCTTTAATATGTGGAAAATGTAAAAGGGGGAGTTTTGAAAAGTGTTCGCTTTTTAAGAAGTATCACTTAGTAAAAAAAACAAACAGTTCTCATCTTAATTAACAGTATAACATTTAGATCATTTTTGAATTGGTCCACATGAGAAGCAAAAAGTAGGTTGCCTTTTGTCTGAGGCAGGCTAATATTGAAACAAATCCAGGTGACACAGTATCCCCACTATCGCCTCTTTAAGTGCACTATGATAACATAACTCTGAAAAATGGAAATAAAAGCAGATCGTAGCCTGAAGTATTCTCTCAGTGCCAGAGGAGTCCTCAGTTAGTCCTCAAGCCATGCTGTCTCGCATGTTTCAGATCATTCCCTGTTTCAGCACACTTGAAGTAAATGGACTTTGGAAAACGTGATGACATGCTGAGAAGGCAATTCAGCCATTTGACTCAGCTATGTTGGCACAGGAACACATGAAACTCAGGAAAGCAGTCTAACATTTAAAACGTTTTCCTCTAAAAATCACTAGTCCCACAATTGTTAGCATCCTCCTTAAGCCAATAAGACATCACTTGGTCTTAAATAATGTTTTGCGAGATTTGAGAGAGGCAATTTATTGGCCGTTCTTGCTTCCACAATCTCTCCAGATCACCAGGAGTCCTGCATCTGTTTTTATACTAACATAAAGTTACCTAATTTTTAAAGTGCCATCAGTAATACTTTTACAACAAATTTATATCAGTAATGATTTATTGTTATTGCTTATGAAAGTGTCATGTCAGTCTTATTCACCCCCCTTCAAATAAAGTGTTACTTCACATTTTCTTCCCCATCCTCAAAAATAAGTATAAGGTGCACTTCCATATTTGTTCCATCTTTACGTTTGTAATGGTAGGACAGAAAAGGTTTTTACATGGCAATTCAGATGGAGATACCATTTAAAGGCTGTGGTGCAGACTTGGTGACCTAATGTTGCCCCTCCTGACTGCGGTGGCCTTTGAACCTTTTCATTCCCTTCCATCCATAAACTGAGTTGTTATTTATTAAAAATAAAATAAATTGATTAGATAGGATGAGAAATTTGAGTGAGATAGTAAATCTGCTTTAAAAGATGTATTTGTCTAATTTTTAACACACCTTTATCAACAGTAGCAGAGGAGGCTCTATTTCAGTGTAGCACCACCGAATATCCCTAAAAAGTGCTAAGTTATGACACGTCATTTCTAGGAAACTTTAACGTCTTTCATGTAACTTGCCAGAAAAAGCATGTTGGGTCACCATTCTGGCTGAAAGTAGCTTCTTTAATGCCCTCCGTAGATCAGCCTACACATTGACTGTAGAGATGATGACTCACTAAAGCTTGCAGAAAAATGCCATTTGTATGTGAAGAAGTTATAAGATTCAAAAATACTGGCTCATTAATTGCAGCAGTTTGCCTGGTTTGTTATATTTCTCTTCAAAATTTGACGCCTTGAAATTGAACCTCTGTCTTTTTCAGAAGCTCCTGCTCTTTCTGAATTCATCATCACTGCAATGCTTCTCCGTTATGTTGTTTACAGCCTTTCTTAGCAGCATTGCACTGGGAAGTAGTTTTTATTTTTATTTTTTTGGAAATAGGTGGCCCTTTATGACCTCTAGGGAAAATCAAAGGATTCCTCAAACAAGCATTGCAGGTGACGAACCCAGACCATTTCTCTGTCCTCATCATTTCTGGCTGACATCTACCACTACTCTCTGACCTAGAAATGGCAGGAGACGGAGTCTGCAACCCACAAAAGTCACTCGGGTAGTGGAGCTCATCCAACATTACACATCAATGCAAGTTGTAACAAGGTTTGCTGTGTCAGTCGGCACAGGGTCCGGAGCACGGAGACACCAGCAGACACGCCAATATACCAGGAGATGCAAAGGCCGCAGTAGGAGGGGGACAACCCAGCAGGACCACCGCTTCTTTCTTTGTCCAAGGAGGAACAGGGGGAGCATTGCCAGAGCCCTGCAATATGACCTCCAGCAGGCAACTAATGTGCGCCTTTCTGCTCAGATAGTCAGAAACAGAGTCCACCAGGGTGGTGCGACGGCCCTGTGTCAATGAGCGGGGCCTGTGCTTACAAGCCAACGCTGTGCAGAACGACTGGCATTTGTCAGAGAACCCCAAGATTGGCCAACTCACCACTGGTGGCTCTTTCTCTTCACGGATGAGAGCAGGTTCACACGAGCTCATGTGACAGACGTGACAGTCTGGAGATGCCGTGGAGAACGTTATGCTGCCTGCAGCATCCTTCAGCATGACTGGTTTGGCGGTGGGTCAGTAACGTTGTGGAGGAGGCTTTTGTTTGGAAGGCCCTCCACGTACTAGCCAAAGATGCCCTGACTGACATTAGGTACCGGGATGAGACCCTCAGACCTTTTTGTGAGACCCATAATGTAAGGGAGTGAGCCCTGGATTTCTTCTGCTGCAGGACAACACTGGGTTTCATTTGGCTGAAGTGTGTCAGCGGTTTCCTACATGGTAAAGGCATTGGTGCTGTAGAGCGGCCTGCTCGTTCCCCCAGACCCAGCAGACTGCATCTGGGACACAATGTTTTCTTCCATCCAACAACTCCACTTTGTCCACTGCCTCACCAGGACCGCGACCAGTTGCAGTAGGGAAGTCATAAAGGCCACACACGCTACCGAGACCCATTCTGACTCGTCTTGAGGAATTTCCATTGACACTGAATCAGCCAGTGATGTGATTTTTCCACTTTTACTTTTGAATATGATTTCTAAATTCAGACCATTATTGAGATAATAATAATATATTGATCATTTTTATGTTGTTTTGTTCTCAGCGCAATCCACTATGTAATAAATGAAGATTTGCATCTGAAATGTTACATTGATTGGGATGTAGGATATGTTAGCATAGACTTTATTTTTGGTATTTAACAAGATAATAAAAGTACAAGAAAGGGGAGTTTGAGGAAAAAATTCTGAACACTACTATTTTTCTTCTTTTTTTCAAATGTCTCTTTATTCTTCCTACATATGTTTGTTAGCAGAGTAAAAAAAAAGCTTTAACATGTGATGCCGTGATCAAGACCAAATACTTGGATTCTCGCTCAAGCATGTTCACACTTATCTCACACAATCCTTGCCAGAAAGGAAACCACACACACTGCAGCAAAGGGGAGCAAGACACACTGGGGAGTAGAAAAAGGGGGTAAAAGGTTTAGCCAAAAAACCTTAAATCAAACTTTGGGGTTACAAAAGAAAACGGGGGGTTGGGGGAGAAGCATAAAGGTGAAACACGGAGAGAAACATTTTGAACATGAAAAGTAATTCGAAGAAAAGGGGCCAGAGGCCAACAGGCAGAGCACACGGTTTGGATGTATATGGGCTGAATTAGCCGCTACACATGCTCTTTTATTTTCAACATCCGCAAGTATCCTGCTCTTTTTATCCTGGCTGACAGCTCATTCATCTCTCCAGGACTATTACTCTTATCCCCCTCAGGCTGCTGCAGACTCTTTATATTTCTTATACAAACGGAACCTGAAAAAAAAAAGAAGCTTGAAGCCATGTGGTGCCTGGTTCGACAAAATGATACATGAAGAGAAATATGCGCAATGCTTTTATGAAAGCTGAAAGCTTCAAGAGAAGATCCTCTGTCTTTCTTGGACGGATATTTAATCAGTCAAATTAAAAAAAGAAATGTGTGTCTTTTTTTTGTTTTTCAGTCTTCTATTGTGCAAGTTATGTTTTTACCACAAGGTGGCGATATTCAATCAGGAAACGGTACCGTGATGGCGCTGCAGTGAACGAGCAAGCTGCGTCGGAACCATACAAGCTGCTACCCTCAAAAATATGGCTCTTATTAGATTACCAGCTGGCACTGTCTGTCAGTTTGTTGCTCTCGAAGCTATGTTGTTGTTAACAGAATGAAATGAAAAGAACAAGAGAACTCGACACTGTAAATCCCGTAAGACATAGTTTGTTCTGTAGAAAACGTCCGAACCCAGGAAGCAAAGCAGCTGTGACCGCACGAGAACCTCCGTGTCTCCGTGAACCTACTTGTTTGTTTGTGTGGCCTTCAGGTTCCGTCTGTGGGCCGTAGACAACACAGGACGGCGGTCCAGTCCGAGTGAGGTCACCATCAAGACTCCGTGTCCGACTGTGGATGATGTCAAAGCGCAGGGTGAGAAGTGAGGCGGGCTGGGTTCTCAACCAGCTCGCTGAGGCGAATTTGTTTTTCCATGTGAATAATCGTGCAATTAAGCTTTTTTCTTTTTCTTTTTCTTTTTTTTTTTTTACAGTGTATCAAAGTTAGGGTCTGTGTAACATATTGTTTATTCAGAATATCCAGTGCCTTGTAAAAGTAGGCTATTCGCACCTCTGGGGTTTTTTCACATTTTGACCCGAAACGACAAAATTAAATGAACCTTATCTTAATCTTCAATCCCACCTCAGTCAATACTTCATAGAACAATTGTTTACTGAAGGTAATGCAGTAAAATATCAGGGTCCACTGAAGGTAAAGATGCAAAATATATTTGGGGCATGAATTTACCAGCAATGCACACCTAGGAAAAAGTTTTTTTTTTGTTTTTTTTAACTATGAAAAATAAATCTAGCTGAGACAATTTTGATTCATCAGTTTTCAAGTCTTGCAAATGTTCTCAATTCCACAGAGGTCTGGCCTTTAATTGAGTCATTGTAACATCAGAATACAGTTTGATATAAACCAGAGAGGCTCCGATGGACATCTTAAAGATTTGTTTTCTTTTTGATGAGTCAAAAAGTCTATATGTGTAACAAAACGAATCGATCTCGTCACAGAATTCTTTGGTAAACAAAAAAATCAAGATCTCAGCCATGGAAATTTAATTTTTTGCATTTCATGCGGCTCTGAGTGAGCACTCTGTTGCTTTTTGTTGTGTCATAGACGTATCAAGAATCCCACACGCAGCTTGGTAAGACGATCTTAGTGCAAATTTTTTTGCTGTTCAAAATGCTTATGCTTGCTTTCACAATGCCGTTTCAAATGTGGTCCCCTGGCAAATTAAACTGTTCTTCTGCAGGGTGAAGGGCGAATGGAGACAAATGATGTCCATTTGTCTTTGAGTTACCAGTTTTCTCCGCCCGCTTTTCCTTTTTGCAGGACAGTTTGAACAGGTAGTTTTCTTTTCACCTTGAATGTAGAGGAAGTAGGAATTAGCAAGCTCTTCTGAAAGTGAAAGCAGAAAGTTTCCTGAAGTAGTGATTTTTATTTTTTTAAACGGGCATCTGGTGGTAAAACGGCAACGGTGGATAAAATATGGCGCAAACTCAGCATGGATAGTAAAAGAATCAATGCTTGGGGGGCGACCGACTGAGAACTCAATGTTCATTTCCCTTCTGGAAAACGAACCTCTTCAGCACGGCCGACACTGTGGCCGACTTTCTTATCTTCTTCCAGTGGTTGCTGTTCTCCTGCATCATTGTTGCAAACTTTAAAGGGATACGCTTAATTCTGCCTTACAGCTATGAGTTTCTTTTTGCCGCTCTTCTAAAACGTCCAGATTTGTGGAGCAAATTGATCCTGAGGATCAATTAGGCTGCTTTGTAGCTGCTTCAGTGTTACTATGGAGATCTTGGCTGCTTCTCTAATGAAGGTGGTATTTGACTCAACTGGTTAGTTTAAGCAGGAAGCCATGTTTTGGTAGATTTTGCAGTTGTGCTATGCTCTTTATGTGTTTGGATAGATGATTGAACGACACTCTGTGATGTTGCATTTCAGCATAAAGCCGCTTCAATTTAAAGCCTCCCTCCCCAGTGTGTCTTTTCAATACTGGTTGTTCTCTTATATTCCGATCTCATAGCAGCTTTATTTATAGATTAAATTGCACACATATAAAACTTCGATCTCACAAATATGTTCTACATTCAGTTGATGTATCACATAAATGTCCAGTAAGACATATTTAGGTTTAAAGCTGCAATGGGACTCGATTTTGTCCAACTTTAAAGCGCTTTAGCGCTTCTGCAGGGCACTTTAACCTTTATTGTAATGAGCATGGAAATAGAGCGACCAAATGGAATCACTAAATAGTTCTCAAAAGTTCTGTTATTAGATGAATGAATTCCTGCCTGTTTGGAGCTATTTCTCAGTAGATGTCATGTGAGTTCATAGAGTGAGTCATAAAGTCCCAGGCAGATAGTTTTCCCCTCTCTGGATCAGGACTGTTTATTGTCACCGTATCCTACAATTCCGTGAGGATATTGACTATAAAAAAATATATATATCATCCCATCTCAGAAATTAAAGAGCTGGAATCCTTGCCGACCCTCTGCAGCAATAACGGCTTCATAGCGAAGATGTTTTTGTGGATCCGGCTGCTGATTTTAATCAGCTATTACAAAAATGCGCTAGTCATTGAAGTGTGATACTACTGGGCTTACGCTGTTAATTTTAATGCCTGGAGAAGTATAAATGGTGTGAAACGTAATACTTCCAGTGTACTGGGGTGACTTTATTACCATCCAGAAGAAGGGATAGGTTGCTAGCCTGACAGGCCATGAAAAGCTCAAAAATCTGTCCGAGTTGCAAAAAGCCTTTCCAACTTCAACTTGAACAATGATTTATGCTTTTTCAAATGGTGTTCTTAGTGGAAGTTGCACGTTAAAATAGCATGCCGCATATCTGAAGATCTAAAAGTTGGCTTGGAGTATGAAAAGGAAAGAGCTTCACAGCAACGCTAATGAAATACAGAAACAAAATCCAGACAGGCTTTTGAAAACTAAACATAATTGTGGGTGTTCGCAATGATCTCTGCTACTCCAGGGAGCACAAACTGGAATAAACACTATTTGAGAACTTAAACTTTTTTTTCTTTATCCCTGGAGTTACTAACTATGCTTAACATTAACTGTTTAAAGCAGAACATCAAAACATTACTAAATCTTTAAAGTTTACATCAAAGTCATATAATCAAACCAAGTTTCCTTCCACATGTGGCGTTTCCAGTCAAAGTCTGAAAATTGGGGGATGAATACCTTTCATCTTAGTCCATTTTCGGTGTTTAAGTGTCTAAAAGTGCCTTCATTACTGTTTTAAGGAAAATAAACTAATTAGAAGCGTAGTAGATTCTGTTACGAAAACAAGGCCGATGGCAAAGGTCTTGCAGTTCAAAAAATATGTTGTGACATATGACAAAGATTAGAATGTGACAGTAGGACAAGTCTGTGAATATTTCAGTATTTCGAAGGGCCTTTACTCAGCACACCAAAACAGGGTAAAGATTTAACTTTTCTTTGGGTTTTCTTGAAGAGTTTGATTGATTGCTGTCTAAAATATTGCATGACCTGGAATTCAAAAGTCCCAATGACTACCATCTCTTTAAGACTAAATGGAAACAAGTCTAAAGTTGTTTTATTATCAAAGCCTATGCAGGGTTTCCCCCAGAAATCTTGCTAAGCCCATTGGTTGGGGCGCTAGGGCAGTCATCCAGTTTTCCACCATGTTTTTGAGATAAAAATTGTTTAAAGTTGACAGGAAATTTGAAAATATCACTAGTTTATTATGTTATTGGAAGGCATTAGTAATATCTAAACACTAACTAAAAATTCTTAAACATTTAAAAAACCTCAAATAAATAAACAAGCAACGCTAAGCCTGGTGGGGGCACAAGTAAATCCTGGCGGCCCGCCAGGCTTATAGTACACCGGGCGAAACTGCCGATGTTACTACTGCCATCATTAATTTAATAAAATAAAACATACAAACTTTATAACTCTTTATAAACACAACCGATAGATCATTAAAGATGATGTGTTTTATACAGTTGAAGCCAAATGGTTTCTCTCATCATTTTGACTTTTAGGGGAAAATAAATCATTTAATTTCATTCATTTCAATCTGATACCAACAGTTTAAGGTCTTGATTAGATATCCTCACATGTTGATGACAAAGGACGTAAGAGTTTGTTTTGACTTCGGATTGTATGTGTTCCTTTAGAAATTGCGGACAAGATCTACAATCTGTTCAATGGCTACACAAGCGGGAAAGAGCAGCAGACCGCCTACAACACTCTCATGGACCTGGGCGCTCCCACACTGCACCGCGTGCTTTACCACTACAACCAGCGCTACGAGAGCTTCGGAGAATTCACCTGGAGGTGTGAGGATGAGCTGGGACCGAGGTACTGCTCTCTTCTTACCTTT
Source organism: Micropoecilia bifurca (assembly GCA_903067075.1). Classification (NCBI taxonomy): domain Eukaryota; kingdom Metazoa; phylum Chordata; class Actinopteri; order Cyprinodontiformes; family Poeciliidae; genus Micropoecilia; species Micropoecilia bifurca. The sequence goes on from CAEGAF010151549.1 coordinate 28,207, forward strand.
TTCCCTGAGTCACTATTCTCTTTATTTCCCTGCTGACTAAAAATCTAAGAGGTTTTAAAGTAAACCATTCCTTCGTTTCATTTGTTTTCATGCTGGACAGCTATTGTTTGTGTATAGGAAAAGTAACTGAAAAACAAAGCCCAATGTTCCATCCATCCATCCATGCCCCTGACAACTTAGCTTCCAGGATCATCACGACACTCAAATCTTTCCACCACAATAAGGTAGCAGCCCATTGGGGGGGGCCCATGTTACATTTCTTAAATGCCCAACTCCTCTGACACAAAACAGATCAGACATGCTGCATTCCTACCAGTAAATTGGTCATCAACTTCGGTAACAATTTATTTGAAGGGGTGTGCATAAGACTGACATGACACCGTCAAAAACATGACATAACACCTGTCATGAACTTAAAGAAGTCTTTATGAATGTTTATGATTGTTGTCATGAAGTGTCATTCGGTAAATAATGACACTTTTAATGCAAAGTTGCTCTAAAGGTTGCATTGAAAGTCCATTAAAAATGCCAACTTTGCATTAAATTATCATGATTTACAAAATCGTACGAAGTGTTGCCTCAACTTCAACTTGATTGCTGATATGCGAGTAGAACAGAAACTATACAAAGTGGTGTGGATCTGTCTTGAGCCAGACTTTTGAAGACTACCTAAAGACTGAGCCATTATACCAATTCGTAGACTATAGTTGAAAAATCTGTTTTGTTTAGTTTTTTCATCCATGAGTTGCCCTCCCACCAACAGAGCCTGTCTGTCACAGTTGACACTAACAATGCCTTGAACAGTAACAGCATAGCTCGCCAAGGAGATTGGCCAAGAAATGTGGCAACTTGACAAGTGTCTGTGTTGGATCACAGTTTAGTGAAAGCGCTGCTCTGAAGTGAGGTTTCAGTGCTGCTAATCCTTAAACAATGTAATGAGCCATTGAATCCTAGAACTGTGTAAACCTTAAACACTGAATCACCTGATTCCAGAAGTTAAACAAACGGTTGATTTTGATGAACTTTCTTCAGATTTGACATCCGCCATTGGCAGATCTGATCTGCCAATCAGATCTGCTGCTGGAGGTCACTTTCCAATGTAATCTGGATGACATGTGCTGCTTATAAATGAAGTAGGTTCTCCTAATTAATGAAGTGTCACAATGTGATGTCACTTTAGAATCACCGACTTCAAAATGTCATATTGAGATTTTATGAGATATGACTAATCAGAATAGCAGAAGAAAAAAACTACTTGTGGTGTTTAAAAGAGTTTTCTTTCCCACAAAAATGGATTTGTACTCAAACCTCGATTCCCCGATGCCCATAAATAAAATCAAATGCTTCCCGAACTCACCCAAGTCATAAATGGAGTGAGAAATTTGCTGGACAAATGGCATCATACAAACCAAGCAACACACAAGACGAGCCAGGGATAAATGTTGTGGAGAGGCTAATGTAGGATTTAATGTTCTAAAACGATACCCCAAAGGTTTAATATCTCACACTCACCCCGTTGTTAAGCAATGCAAATTAATCAAGACATCCTCATCCTCCTGCTGAGAATAAATTATTTCTTTGTAGTTTGACACAAGCCATGTGCAGAAGAAGAAGGTCCTTTGACAGATGAGACCAAAAATGAACTTTCTGACCTGCACATAATACTAATATCTGAACACACCATCCCCAAGGAAGCTGAGCTGATGAGACAATGATCGGAGGGGAAACCTGTTAATACCAGGAAAAGATTTGACTTTTGACCATAAGGGGCTAGATACCAATGCATGCCACATTTTTGAGATTTCTCATTTGCAAAAAAAAAAAAGAAAATGATATTTTTTCTTTGGCCTCACAACTGTGTGCTACTCTGTTGGTAGACCAACAGAGAGTAACTCAATAAAATGCCAAGACAAGACTGATCCTAACAGAATGAGTTTAAGGGTTACTGGAACCCGGTTGTACACAACTTTGTTTTTGTTCATTACGTCTGAACACTCATCAGGGACTTGAAGAAGTGTCATAATGCTAAATATCAGCTCGCACGAGATGGATCTCGTGCGAGTGTGTGTATCAAAAGAAAATCTGATGTTTTTATTTTATTTTTTCAAAATCAAGAACAAGATCCAAACAGAACAAAAACAGAGGTAATCCTATCTGAACCGAAGCATTTCCCTTTCATTTTTCAGAGCAAGCTGTAATTCGTTCCAGCGTTATTACAAACATACCCCACCGACCGGTCAGATCTCCATTACATCAGCTCGTTCAAAGCCGTGCTCACGTCCAACTCTTTGTTTTGATCCTCGACGCTGTGCAGATGTCTCTGCGTCTTCATGACCGCTGTCTTGAGCAAATTGACGTTTAAGGAGGAAGCTCTGTCAAAAGGGCTGGAAAAACAGATTCTGTGACATCACCGGGTTTTTTTTTTGTACCGAAGCAGCATCCAGCCAGGACGAGCCTCACAAAGCACAAACAAACACTGCGAATGTGAAAAGCGCAGCGTTGTGCTTCCTAAACAGAGTCATGTGTCGGACATAAAAATCCACTAATAAACAGACTTTGGCAGGTGAATCTGATTAGCGAAAGCTCCCCTAATTCTTTGTTTCTCTCTGCTTCTGTGGGTTCCCTCACTCTAAAATGAAAGCTTGTTTTTTTAATAGGAACCATGTTGGAAAAGGTTAATGTAGCAGAGGGAGTTTCCTCTGAAGTGTTCCATTAAAATGCACTTAGATTAACAACCCCGCAATTTGGTTAAAGGGAGCAGTGATTAATGTTAATACAAGCACCCCGGAGGAGTGCATTCAAGGTAAGGCCTGACAACAAACTAAGGAAGCATAAACATGTTTCAGCTCAGCCAAGTCATCAAATGTGCATTAGACTTTCCCTATTCGCTGGGAGAAACGACTTAATGCTACACATGGTTATTTTTTAACAAGCAGGCAGGCCAGATGAGAGGTTAATGGCCTCACAGTTTCACTGCGTACAAGCACCCCATGGTGTCAGTCTCTTTATGACTCTGACATTATTTCACTGCTGTGAAAAACAAATGCAGCAGATAAATGTTTGGACTCGAGTCAGGACCAGAATACTGCCAAAAGCATTTTTAGCAAATTTATTAGTCATGCAATGTTTCTGGCTTCTAAAGCATCCGCAACTGATGCGTGCCCTGTTCTAAAAAAAAATAAAATAAAAAATAAAAAAATTCCTGAGATCAGCTTGAACTCTGGAAGTGTAGCTATGCGAATTCAATTCAGACGTTCAAATAAAAAAACTAAAAAAAACTTTATTAGTCCCATATTAAACTTGTGTTGTCCAAGCCTGTTCAAAGAGTTATTGCAGATGACTGTGGAAGGATCTCCTGTAGTGGTCTGTATTACAGCGGCCCTGCAAAAAGCCTCTGATCAGACACTCCAACACTCAGGGTTGTCCATAATTTTCTTATGTCCTGTGGCTCCACAGCAGAATCAGCCATCTTTAATAGGTTGTTTACCCGTTTTGTGCCTTTGGCTCTAATGCCGTTACCCGAACAGATGATGTTGGAAGAGATTAAACTCACCATGACAAGGTTATAAAAGATGTGCAACATTTTGTTACAAACATCGAAGGACCTAGATTCCTAAATCAGCCTAAATTATCAACATTTAGCCTCTTACAATACGAAACACACACCAATTTCCTAACTTTTGATGAAGCTGTCAAGATTATTTTTTTAGATAGATATGGTCCCAATATCAAGAGAACTGGTTCTAATTATATAGACTCTACTACGCCACCACATCCTGCAGATCTGACCTGTCTGGAAACAGAAATTTATCTAATTTCCAAAAGTTTTTTTTTTGTTTTTATGTCGTAAGATCTAAAAATCTGTTTATTTCCCTTAGTTTGGTTAGAAAAAAATGTGCGTGGAAAATAAAATATAGTGGAAATGAAAGGTGCAGAATTTTTAGAAATGTTACCAAGGGCAGTTAGCATCTTATTTTATCTTATCTTATGCTTGTTTATAGCGATTGCTAAGAGAGGCAAACTGATGTAAATCCTCAAAAATTCTTTCGACACCCCATCATCATTTTCCCCAGCAAAGCACCTTAGTGATTGCGTGGCAATCATTTTTACCTGGAAAGGATGAGAAGGCTAAGAGAAAATAGCTTTTTTTTTTTTCCTCAGCAGACTAAGATGTTTCCTCTGTAGACTCATTGCTTATTCATTTTTAGGTCATGTCTGTATACGGGGGAAAGAGGAGAAGATTACTAATAAACTGAAACCTCAAACATCAAGTAGTAAAAACACAACTCATGGTTTGACTGCAGACACGTAAGGGAGGAGATTGATGACACGCTGGGGTTCCAGCGCTCTGTTATCAGTCATCATAAAAAATAAAAAAATGTAAAAAAAATAAATAAAAAAATGCCTTTCAGCATCATAGCTTCGCAAATGCAAACCTCACCACGTATGATAAATTTCAAACAAGTCAAGTGGATTCAGTGAAATAAACAATGTAGCGGCAGGTATTAAAAAATCATATTAAAAAACTGAAGATTTTATGAAGGCGTAGAGAAGAAGGACGATACACGGGTACAAGAGGAGCCACCAGACAGCTGAATTATACAATCTGAGGAGTTTTAATGTTCCTTGGATCTGAAACTTGCTTAAATATAACTTGAATTACTACTTGGAAAATTCAGTTTCAACTCCAGCTGACCTCAAAATCTAATTTGACTGCTGTCCATATAAAGGGAGGTGAGGCCTGCACACAACTTTGCACTTACAGTAGTTTGTATTTCTTGAAGCTGCCTAGCAGTCACAGTACGCCACACATAACAGTTACATACTGGGAGGGAAGAAGGATAAATAGAAAAACTGCCTTCTGTTTTGTTGTCCGGAGTCAGTGGAATAGTTTGCCAAATGAGATTTGCCCCACCCCCCGGCCCCGCGCCGACTTGTTCCGCCGCTGTATATATATAAATATATATATATATATATATATTGGCTATTACCTTAAACATATTTGCACTCAATAATGACAGACATATGTGAGTAAAGCAAGGGTTTTCCTAAGTGCATGCAGGCTTATCTTTTGAGTTCAGTAGGATGTGAATCATGATCTATAGAATGAAAATATTTGTAATTAATTTTCATCTTGGTTTATCCTCATTTTTACATTGAATCTGACATTTAAAAATGTCAAATTTTGTCAATTATTAGTGGATGTTTTCCTAAAGGTCTTCTTCGGTTACTTGTTTTTGCTTAGTTCTTAAATTACCACTTTTTCTTTTCCAACCAGCAAATATTTGACGCGCTACAGAGAGCAAACAGGAATACGGCCTCATGCACAAGGGATAAGTTTCACCTTCCAACGTCTGCTCAAGTGTTGTTCGAAGAAATCCTAGGTTTCCTGTCAGGAACAATGATAAGAAAAACAGATTTTGCATCAGCAAGTCCAAATATAGATGGCGAAGATTCAGCACAGACTGACTCAATGTACATTGCTACAAACAAACTGAGCATTATTTACAAAGGAATAAAAAAAAAAAAAAGTTGGCTGTTTTATTGTTGTTTCAGATATTCAGATATGCCACAAGAAAAATCAAATCAAATCTCACTGACAAGACCGTTTGGCATTTTGCGCAGGGCGATTTTGCTGCTTCTTTTTTATTTTTTCCCCCCAGACAAACATTGCATGATGTTTTTAACCCAAACCATAGCGTCTCTGAAGCTCCTCCAAGGGCCAGAGCTTGTCATCGCCAAGGGAGCATCTATCATTTTACAGTTGGCCTGTTGACTTAGAAATACGAGATGTTTTTTTGGGGGGGGGCGCGAAAGAAAATCTTCAACCCCGGTCGCTTCAGCTCGCACCGTGTCCTTGGTTGGACTCTCTGGCCTTTATCAAATTGAAACATACTTGATATTTTATTGCTTATTTTCTTTCTGTTGTTGGTTTACAGTCTCTCTAATCAGTCAAACCTGCGTTAATAAATGTCGTTATGGTTGGAAACGGTTTTGGAAAAAAAAAAAAAAATCACAATCACAGCGGACTGTTTGCTTTTCAGTTAGACTTTTTAAAGCCAAGTGAAGGACAGAAACACCCACAGAGTCAACACGCAAGTGCCTCCTAGCTGTTAGTTCAGCTGTGATTGATTGGTTTCTACGATGCGAGAAGAGTCGACGAGAACGTAGGATTATTTATATGCTCGACTGCCTAATAAAAATATCCCGTCGTTCATATCGGGGCGAACCGTTGAGGTCACCCCACCATCTGCATCCGGACGGGAGGTCCAGCGTCCGCGAGACGCGCTCGTCGTCAACCTTATTGGTTGCATTTGTCCAATTGGTTGTTAGCAGAAATGATAAATGAACCGATCTCATGGCAGCAGCTCACGAGTCTGACGGCTCCTTCCAGAAGATTAATGCAGCGCGTCACGAAGCTGACATGATCTCCGGCGGGCTTCTTGAACGTGACAATGAGTTCCTTGTACTCAGACGACCTCCACCGTTATGCAATCGAGCACCTTTAGGATGTGGTGGGACGGGAGATTTGTGTTATGTTTGTGCAGAGAGGACAGATCCCTACTCTGTTATTTTCTAGAGTCAAAATTGCATGAAATTTTAGGCCTGGTTACATTTTTTTTTTTTGAGGTTCGCGCTTTATCAGCCACACAAATATTTTCCGCTTCTATACATGTGCAACGATTTATGATGACAACCGTTGCTATTTTTGAATGTTTCTTTCTGTGATTTCCTGACAAATGAAAGCAAAACAAACCACTTTTTTTTTTCTTCATTTAAAGCAAATAATTATCTCAGTTTCCTCAGACCACTGAAATCTGTGGTGTAGAATTGGGATCATAAAAAGGGAAAATGATGCGAAGGACAGTTTCAACATGGGCTCTTTTGTGCCGCCATTCCGTCTGACCGGACGCCGTTACCATCACGTTCTTTATCCGCCGGGATATAAAGCACATCTAAAGCTAAAGATGTTATTTAAACGTTATTAACACTGAAAAGTTGTTTATTCTGCAAAATCATCTACGAAAGCATAATATAATGTACAGTTGTTACTTCAAGTGACTCACTGGATCAAATGTGAATCGCAGAGTTTGCTACGTTTCTTAAGGTTGCACTTCCTTTTGCAGCGATAACACATTGTGATGTTTTAACAACTGAAGTGATGACTACAGTCACAGACTTCAGACTACACCTGGAAGTCAATGTGGGAGAGACAGTTGACCATGTGGACAGAGCACCAGGTCAGCACAGGCACACCAAGGCCAACACAGCTTAGACTCGGTCACTAGTCATGGTTTTTTGCTGCAGGAGGAAGCTGGAGTACCTGCAGAAACGGCTTCAAACAACGTCCCCAGTTGAGATCTAAACAGTTTTTGGTTTTTTTTTCCAACACTGTTACCCAACACGCCACCATGCAGCCCTCAGCAAAATCCAAAAGTGGGGGGGGAGAGGGGGGAATGAAATTTGCGGGTTATCATGTGAGTGTGAGTTTGACAAGCGGATATTAGCTTGCCACAGTGACTGGCAGACACCGGTTACAAATAAAAGCCATCTTTTTTCTTGCCCACTTCTGATGTCTGCTTTTATTCCACAACAGAGTTCAGATCCAGATCCAGCTTTCGTCCAAACCAGAACATATCTCGCGTATTGCTGTCCGGACTGATGCAGTTTGAGGTTGTTTTTTTGTGTTTTTAGTGCTCAGGCTGCCCACTTTGAGCATTAGCAGCAAGCGGACACGGAAGTAACCAAACGCTGGTTTTGATCCGATCTGACCACACGTTCATCTGAATGTTTGTGTTCACCGTCTTCCAGCCGTGTCTCACAGTGGATGGCATTAAAGATTAGAATGCCCGGGAGTTTTCATCTCCTTTCAGGTTGCTGTGTGCCAGTTTTTGGGACTCAGTTACACCTTTCTGATTCAGAAACACACTCAGAGCCTGAGTGGCTGAATGACCCCATCCGTGCCCTGCGTCGCCACCGTCGGCTGGCTGAAAAAAGATGAGCTTTGTATCTAAAGAAATCCACCATTTTGACACCTTTCTACATATCAGAGTTGTTAAGGCTGTTAAAGCAGAGTTCATGTCTTCTCTAGTCTCTGGTAACATTCACCAGCCTCAGGTTCTGTTTAGCTTTTACAGCTCTAAAGGAAAACCCTGCAAACAACGGTCACTGCAGGTTTCCTCTCTCGGACCAGACTCGCTTGTTGTTGTTCCACCAATTCAGGTCTTGCTCTTCGCAGAAGCGTCGCCGGTTTTGACCAGCTTGAGCCAGTGTCTTTTTCTTCCCTCACTGAGGTAGTTAAAAAGCTTCAGCCAACAAATCACCCTTTCAGATTTTGCTCCTGCTCATTTTCTGAAAGATGTCTTCAATATGTCAGCTCTAAAAAAATAAGAGGCTTGATTCAGAATTTGTTCCATCTTCCCTTTAACATGCAACAAGAGGTCAACTTCTTGTCAAAAAAAAAGGAGAGAATTGTAGATAAACGTCTAAACTTCTGTTTCAGTCAAAGGTTTTAGCGAAGCTTTTTTGTGAACATTCTGGTGCTGTGGAGATTTTCCTCAGTAAGAAGAGAAGAAGCTGTACTAAAAGCAGCAAGGTGGCGTCTTTTAAGTCGCGGCTGCTTTGGGTTGACTGAACTGCCCAGTCAAAGCCCAGGACAAAGTGCATTTCAGAATCTGTGCCGTGACTTAAACCGTTCATGGACACGTGATCCGATCTGACCGATGATGTGACATGTAGCAAAGAAGAATGAACAAAAGACATTTCACACAGCGTTCTTCTTTTATTCTCAGTTGAAATATCTGAATAAACCATGTTCCATTTTCCTTTTTTATAAGTAGTCACAACACACTTGGGTTTTGGTGGTAATGTGAGAAAAAGTAAAAAACAAAAAAAACACAAGCGGAGAGAATGTGTTTTGTTTTCCAAAGCGCTGCAGGCGACTTCAGTGCATATCTTGGTATTGCGAGCCGCATGTGTTGCTCAGTAGTTTGATGTGTTGCGCGTCTGGTGGCTCTGCGCCCCGCAGACTTGTGGCTTGACGGAGTGGAAATGTTGCGACGTGGAATTATCAATTTGGCCGTACAAAACGAAGAAACTGTGCGCGGAATGAGTGAAATCTCCTCTCGCTGCCATTTCCCAACCTTAGATAAACACCTGACAAGAGTCGGCCACGTGGGCCAAGAAAGGACCGCGTGCGTCGGGTTTAATGGTTATTTATTGCGCCCGCAGTCTTGTGAGATGTCTTTATGTGAACTCTGTATCATGTTACCACAGGAGATGATTTTTCAGCTGGCCCGGTTTGGCCAAACGACAGTTTCAAGCATTTCACAGAGTCCCCTCGGCATTAGAGCCGTTTGGTTTCACATGGCCAGCTCTTCGCTCACCGTTAGAGATTTAGCTTTTCATTCATTTTTCCACTATTTAGCTGCAGTTATTCCCACTCGGACCTCGAGGCCGCCGGTATGAGCGTAGGGTGGATTTTGGAAAGTGTCCCCAACCGCCCAGTGAGCGGCGTCAGGGAGGAAGCAGCAGTGGACACAGACAGCCATGTCTTTATAAACCAGCATCAGGGACGCAGCGTGATGGATGAAGTGTCTTTACGAACCAACGTGAGTTTCAGCCTGTCGGCAGATTGGCAGCACATGAAACCAGAAGGGATTTTTCTGTGTGTGTGTTTTTTCGTATGTCCCGGCCGCTTACTAATGACTTTACCATCAGCAAAAGTTCAGCAATTTGTCTGTTTTTGAAACTGCTATTATATTTTTAATTCACAATTTGATCATGATGGTATCTGTTTGTCATATTCAAATTATGGCACCATATTCTGTTGGGTTAGTTTGACTTGTTTTTGCCGTTTGGCTCAAAATGGAAAATAAAAATCAATCTGGTGTTTCCATTTTCTGGATGGATGGATGTATGTATGTATGTATGTATGTTTCCAACGTGTTAGTAACAATGTGTGGGGGGTTACCAGTTTACGCCCAGTACTAGGTCTAATTAAACTCTACTGCTTCATCACAATGCGGTAGAAGCTCATAAAGTTTATTTCAGTAATTTAACTTAAAACATCAAACTTGCTTATAAAATCAGGTACTTAGATTGTATAAAAAGGTAAATACACACAAATTTACATTGATTCCATTAGCTGAAGGCCAGGATAAATAAAAATAAGATTGTTTTTAGATATTTGTTCAATCTCAGAAATGTACATTTCATTTTAGAAACCAGAACTTAGAGTTAAATTGAAGCAATTTTTGTTGCAGGTCAACTTGGGTGTTGCCTACAAACCTGTTCAAACTCTGATTACTCATTTTCTATGACACTTAGACTCAGGCCTTTCGAAAAACACTGACTTTGTTGTCATTAAGCCGCTCAGTAACTAACCTGGTGCTGTGCTTCAGGTCAGCGTTCATTTGGAGAACCCGCTTTCCCTCGAGCCTGAATTTCCTGGCTGCTGTCCAGAGATGTTGCTCCCATGTTTCTCCACAACCTGCGTTAGTCATGATGCCGTGTGGAGAACACACACACAGCAGGACGCCGCCGCCCCCGTTTTTCCCATTTGGGATTGTGTGCTTGAATTTGCGAGCTCTCCTATAATTCCTGTAAATATATCAGTGGTTGGTGTAACCAAAAACTTTTCATCAGAGTTTAAAGTGCTGTTTTAAGAAAAATGCTTTTGGTGCTTTTGGAACTAGATGGGAAGTTTGTGCTGAACGAAATGATTAAATCGTTTACTTCTGAGTACTTTTAGACAGTCGTGCATCATCTTCATGTATTTAGCCATACGTGCATTTAAAGCCTCCATTTTGTTTGCCCCAACAGGAAGGCGGGCCTCATCCTCTCCCAGCTGGACGAGCTCTCTCTCTGGTGTAAGGGCCTCCTGCAGGAGCCAAAGATCGGCCTTCGCCGGATGTCCCTCAAGTTCCTGTCCTGCCGGTACACCGACACCAAAGCCTTTGGGCTCAACTGGTCCGAGATGGGCCAGGATGTACACAAGGCCTGTGACGAACAGACTCTCACCGTCATGTACAACGACTACGGGGAGCCCAAGGAGCTCTAGAGGTTTGAGTTTCCCAAGGATCAGCACAGTTTCCTCACAGTTTCCCAAGAAGACAAAACAGATTTTGCATTCAGCTGAGATTCACATTTCATTTCTAAGTGCTCCACATGATTTGAAATGAAATCTGCTCAATTTACCTTTAATGATACTCAAAACAAAGTACTAATAACTTTAGCTGTCATTATTAGCACTGCTCTGTAGCATCAGAGCTTTTGGTCAATCTGTAAACTTTACTTCTTTATTCTAATGAGTTAAAATCAAAGAAATCTATTTGAAGTTAAAGGAATAGCAACAGTGGCCTCTACAAGTTTGAACTTAGATAGATCCACACTGTTATATGTGGTTTATATTAAATCCTCTCTAGACAACAGTTTTCATCAGTACAATTTTCTAACTAGATCCTAATTAAAATGTTGCTCTTGGCTAGCACCTACCAAACAATGAGATAAATAATCCCACTTTTCTTTATATTACATTCCTCTTATCTGTAAAACAGACAGGTTGCTTTTTCTTTGAGCTATCAGACTTGAGAGGTTAATATAGAGTATTATGCATATGCATCTTAATACATTAGGACATCATCGAAATGTTTCTTTATTTCAGTAATTCAATTTGTGAATTGAAACATAGATTCAATGTTCATTTTTATTACCGTAGCTTACAGCTGATGAAATTCCCACATTTGTTTGCTTAGCAGATTTGAAAATGACATAAGAGCAGTGAAAAAAAGAGTGTTAAAAACGAAATGTATGACCATTACCATACTGTGAATACATTCAATAGTTACTTCTTTATTCTAATGAAGAGTCACAGTCTGCCTTTGGCTCCGTTAACGAGGACCAGGTTGGCATTGCTTCATCATCCTGTAGTTGTTAACCTTGTTGTTTTGCTCACTTTTAATCACCATAGTTGGGTTTTTTGTCCACTCATTGCTCCAACAATAAGTTTGGATGCAGTCTTCTTTCAAATAGCCAGCTTCTTGCTGGATTATTTTCAATAGTTTTCCCTATTATCATGTAAGACATAATATTAAATTTTTTTAAGGAAATGACAGTTCGATTTTCCCATCGTCAGATTCATTAGCTTTAAAGCCACAGCATGTAACTTTTATGAAAACTATGCTTTGTATACGTTTGTTGAAACTGTCACTATGCTGTGACAGTATAAGATATGTAATCTGTGGTTGTGGCACTATCTGCAGAAACGACCAATCAGAGCCAGGAGGAGGAGGGTCTTAGCGCTGTCAATCAGCTCATGTACAGCTTTTGTATAAGTTACATATTGCCGCTTCAATGTGTGAAACTAATCAAAATTATTGGAAATAAATACTTAGAATATATTTATATTGTGCAATAGGTGCATAATTAGGCATTTTAATGACTCTTAATCCACTGATGCTGTCCTGAATTGTCGCTGGGCAGAATTTTCTTTCTTTGGTGGGCTTCCGTATTGAACTGTGCTGGTAGAAAGGTAAACAAAGTACATGGGGAAGTGTGGAGCTGTTTTAGAGATTAAAAAAAAGGTTTACACTGTACATAACATCATGACGTTTTAGCGACAATATATATAACCTGAATGTAGTGTTGATACTTACTTATTTACTGTTGTAAACTATTTGTTTGAAATAACTCAAACTCAAACCGTGTTGACTTACTTCAGTAATAACTTTTTAAAAAAATTCAATCAGTATTTTCTTAATCCTTTTAATGTTCAAACATCAGTTTTAACCAGCAGTAAATCGACACTGAAGCTGCAAAACAACTGTGTCTTAATATTCAAAACATTTGTTTGTTTGTCAATTAAATGTAATGATTTGTTCTGGAAAACATCACATGTTGTGTTTGAAACAATTTTCTTTAACTTTGTTTCTAATTTTAATAATCCGTCTGAGGGCCATGTCGATGATTGATGTCAGAAAAAGATTTTTTTTCTTCTTTTTAACAAATCTAACATGTGAATACTAAAATAAACGCCTGTAGATTTTTGTATAGATAGTAATGCATAATTACATCACAATTTAATCTTTTACTCCTGTATATACAATATACTCCTTGTGATATTTTACTGCATTGATGTGTGCTTTAGTCGATATCTTAACAAACCTACATATAAGCTGTGTATTGTAGTTTTTGCAAGATGAATGCACTGATTTTGTCCCTGTGATTGATATGATTGTAATTTGGGGACACTGACATTTGGAGCAGTTTGGGGGTGAAATTAAGGACCATTAAAAAAATAAAAATAAAAAAACCTGAAATCTGTTTTTATCTTTGAAAATGTTTCTGATCTGCATGAAATCCTGTTTATAATGTGTGTCAGATAAACTACTCTGAGTTTTTATGTTGACCTTTGCTACATTAAGCAACAGAGGCTGGGTAACACTTACCAATGAAGTTTTTCAGGGCACTAATGGTTTGTCTGTCAAATCTTTAATTTGTGCTCCAGATGGTCCTGCTCCTGTTTTACTGTCAGCTGTCTGTGACAGTATTGAGGCTGGTGTTGCTAATTGTTGTTGCAGTTCTGACCTCAGTGCTCAGACTGCTGCCCAAATGTTTCATTGAAATAAAATAATCCTTGAAAAATGTGTATGATTTGTGTGCGTCATGTATAACTATCCAGGTTCTGAATTTAATGTAAAATACAAAGCATTTCTATGATTCATTTGGTCGGCCTCCCCAATTTGCAATGTAGAGATTTTAGACAGTGGTTGGGTTCGCAGCTAAATACCCAAAAACTATGATAACTTCCTACTTTAATAGTTTACATACCAGATATACCTTAATATGCATTAATATACCCAGTGGAAACTGTCTTGGGGAAATAGGAAAGCTAACATCAACAGTGATTTTTATTTCTGCTGTCTGGGTTACAGCCAATCAGCGCTCTTGGTCTGGCTGTTAAGCAAATGCCAGCCAATAGCATGTCAGCTTTCCAAATGGCATTTCAAATATGATGATGATAATGATCACTATTCTCGACCGGCCTCTTTTTTTTTTCGTTGGTTTGCAGTTATTACATTTCCAGATGCTGGATGAAGTGGTGCAGAGTGAGATGTTCCAAGAATGAACACCAACCGGTTCAAAAGGCAACCCTACTTTAAACATTACCTGTTTGGGTTACTGCGTCTGCATGATGCTGTTGGTTCATTTAAGGTCTTGTAACAAACGCCTGAGGCCTTCACATCTCAACTTTTTTTTTTTTTTTACAATTTAAGTGGCTTCTTTAAGCAGTTAGTGAATTTTATAAAAATATATACATATCAGAGAATTAAGCATGTTTTAAACAATTATACTGGAGTAAAGTACAAGCAAAACAAATGTAAAACGGTTAAAGAATGTAAAGACTGTCATTGTATGCAGATTACATTTCTCAGCAGCTCACATGCGAGCTGTTTGGGTCAGAAGAACGTTATGGAAAGTGTTCTTAATTTAATCACCTTAAACCCCTTTATAAACAGAGATATCAGTCTAAAAGGACACGATTCAGGTCTGTATAAAGTTGGAATTTTATTATGTTGAGTACAAATTACAGTAAAATATCACAATATACTTTAATTGATCCTATGTACTGATGTGTTCCCTCGTATTGGTTGGTGACTTGACACCAGAATCTGTTTGGATATGGATGAAGTCTGTGCTGAGTGAATGGACTGGCTTACACTTCAGTTCATCTCACCTTCACCGTATGTGCAGGTTTGTTTCAGTGGTACTGATAAGAGCATAGAGAGGATAATACATGTGTTTACAGTCAATATCTGAAATTACACAACGTTCATTTAGATTTAAGAGTAACTGTTATAACTAGACACACATCCATGCACTGCTGCTTCAAGAAGCCCAACTGCATGACACAGTAGCACAATAACATAATGTGAACAGTGACATAAATATAACAATGACCTGTTTAACTTATAGGTGGCCTTGTGGGATATACTGGATGATGCAGATATACGATCTATACACGTTAGTCTATACATGTGTTTCTCCAGTAGCCGTCGGCCGTGAGGAGTGACCCGACTCTTATTGGATCCAGAAACGTACTTGAGCTCGTTCATAAGTGATTTGATCCAATTATGATGACTTTATTTCTGCAGGAGGGCTGCAGTGTGCTAGGTTCTGATCTCCAAAACAACCTTTTCTAATCTCTTACATCTCAGCTGGGAGCAAGGAAACGTATCATGTCTGGATGTCATTCAATGTAATGACTCATTGGATGCAGTTTAGCAAGAAAATGAAATACAAATGGCGTTTAGTCACAATCTTTGTATTGAAAAATGTTACACATCTGATTTTTTTTTTCTCGTGAATGTGATGCAGTTCGACTTTTGCTTAAGACGACTTCAGTTTCCTTTCATCTCTGCATCTTATTGCATTCCTTCCTCGGTTCCACCTCCTCAGTCCAAGGTTTTTACTTTGCTCTTGTTTTCTTCGGCATCTGGATCACGGCAAGTGCACTCGTCCTCGCTGCAGTCCGCTCCAAACTGGATGACCTGTCGGTAAACAAACAGAATGATCTGCTAATTGAATTCCCAGACCTGCTGCACAAATCCAGATCTGTGGCTCTTGTTCTCTGGAAAGGTGCGTGCCTCCTTACAGATGTCTTCTGTTTTTGCCTTTTTGTCAAACTCAAGCGTTTCAGATCAGCAGACAGATTTAAATAGTAGATAAAGATAGCCCAACTAAGCCTGAATAGATGTTTTTGAATGATTGCACAAAGGGAAAAATGTAATCCAAACCTATCTTTAGCTTGGCTCAAATTGAGTTATGCAGCAAAACGGATGATATGAGAAGCAGAGGGCAAGTCCAAATTTCAATACTTATAAAAATTGAAAGTTTTAAAATAGGCCAGTCACTGAAGCATAGGCCATTAATAGCATAGGCCAGTGTAGCAGAATTAAAACAATTCTGCAATTCTGCAAAGAAAATGTCATAGTAGCACCAGTTATTAGGTTTTACATTGAGTCTTGAACAGATTTTTTTCCCCATAATAAATTATTTGAAAACTGAAATCTCTTCAGAATGGGGGGGGGGGCAAAAACCTTTTCACGGCACCATGATTATTTTGCTTCTTTTAACCACGTACAAGGTCTGTGTAGGTTTCACCTACTTGAATTTAAGACTTTTTAAGACTATTATGAATAAAATTTCAGACTTCTACCACAACTGAGATGTACAAATGAAATGCGGGGAACCAAAACTGTGACACTGCTGGGGTCTTTTTATGGCTCTTGGCAGCAGCTTTGTGCTCGTCACAGAATGAAACTCTAGCTAGCAAACCATTTAGCTAGCTAGAGAGTCACGTGCTATATGCTAATGAGCTAGCAAATATGCTAGCAAGCAATATGCTAGCAAGCAAATATTAGCAGCTTGTTACAGGTGCCTTAATCACCTTGAGTCATGACAGTGAGTGAAGACGTCTGAACAAAACCCAACATAGAAAATGAGATGAAGACGTCCCACCATAACAAAATTTAAGTCTTGTGATTAATTAATCAATGCCAACAAAGATTTTCTGACATAAATTTAAAACATTTTAAGGCAGTAATTTTAGATAAATGAATTTAAGGCTTTTTAAGAATGCGTGGACGCCCTGTAAATGGGGGGGGGGACGACAAAACAAAACAAGTCAAAGTGTTGTGAAATACGAAGAATAAGAATAGCCTTTAAGAGGGCCTCCCAGCTGAGTCTTTACATTTCAACTGTTGCAAGGAGCAAAACTCTGAATGGCAAAACCAGACAATAAAAACCACGTTTGCTTGGAGCAGCCACGCCGCATTGTGCGGGTGCTGAAAGGCGAGCGCCCTCGGTACTCGTCACCTCTCCTCACAGCTTCAAAGAGAGCTCAGACGGCCCTCAGAGGGCAGATAAAGAGCACATCAAATGATCAGACTCTGGCCTTTGAGCGGTGAGGGAGCCTTGTCGGTCGTTCAGGAGGCAGAGGAGGAGGGAGGAGCGCGTCGCCGTGGAGATGAACGGATGAACACATGTTAGGAGCCAACAACAAGAGGCTGCCCGCTCTCGTCTAGGAAGCGAGCCATCACCACAGGTTGCAAAATAAACTCTGGTGCCCCGTGAAGCAGTCTGTTGCAAGAAATATAAACATTTGCTCCCGGAGAAAAGGAGTGGAGGGAAGACTGGGAAAAAGAAAAGGGGAGTGGGAGGCAGAGGCAGGGGGAGGGGAGAAAACCGATGACGACGGCGCGCAGTACGAGCTGGAGGGTAACAAACGTCGCTGCTAATTGCGCCGCGCTTGCGGGAGAGTGGATGGTTCGGGTGGAGAGCGGCTTCACCGAGGGCCCTTAACAAGCTGCAGGGAGGAACCAGCAGTGCCATCTCAGATGAGTTGGCACTGCTGTTGAATATTTCTCTAACGGTTTCATTCTGATTCAGGGATGCCAACTTCCAGCGAGCCTAAGAGAACTCCATTTTTTGAAGCTTTCTAACAACCTTTGGACGGGGTTCTGTTGCTTCATGCTCACAAACAAAAGCCAAGTCCTTTGGGTGTTTCTGAGCATGTAAAAGTTACCTCCCACTGTTTACTGCAACACACTGAAAAATAGAGCACACATGACGAGAACGCTTCAATAAGAAGCAGTCGGCTTTGCATGCAATGAGAACCAAACAAGCCCTGCTGCTTCGTCTCTTTGGTAGACACACACGCGCACACACACACACACACACACACACACACACACACACACACACACACACACACACACACACACACACACACACAGATTCCT